>WOGR01000976.1:0-21800 GCA_015342045.1 Leptinotarsa lineolata
GAAAAAATTCTATTGACGTTTTTATTTGAAATTTCAATATTATTATTGACTGAGTTGAAAATCCTGGTTAACCCTGGAGTAATATCCTTAATGAAGGGTAATGAAGCATACAAAATAGAAATAGGTTTCACTTCGATGGGAACTCCAGCCTCTAAATTTGTTGAGTTTTGCGAGATAGCATTTACATTTAATAAGACATTGATATTATTCAAATTTTGGTTACCTTTGGATGACGTACTGTGCAGTAACGTTTTGAAGAATTTTAGGGGGTATGAGTTTCGAGGAAAAAGTGTGTATAGGAGATCTAGGTTCTTCTTGTGTAAGGATTTGTCGGAGATCTTGAGGGCCCTTTCTTTCATTTGTTTTATTACGTTGGTCTTCATATTCTGCTTGTGGTATGACGAATAGTTGATGTAGCGGCCAGAACTCATGGGTTTTCTATACCAATTTATTATTATTTTGTTGTCGTTGTTCTGATAAAGAGGATGTCCAGAAAAGGAACACGGTTGTGTTTATTCTCTTTTTCAACAGTGAACTGTATGTGAGGATCGTAGCTATTCAATATGAAAAGGGTTTCGTCAAGATTCTCTCTGGGGAGATGAATGATGTTTGTGATACTATGAGCCATTTGGTATATTTCTGTTTTTGCATATTGTTATCAGAATATTTGGGCGTTGGTAATCCCTGTATGTTATAGGAATTGTTAATAACTAGATTATTTTGGAATATTATTGACATATAAATTATTTGTAAATGACTGGTAAACACATCGAAATTATTACACAAATCAATTACAAGTGACCTATTGTAAACATATCTCGTAAAATGATCATATATGTAATGTGGTTCTCACTGACTTTCACTTCATTAGATACAAATTTGATTCACAATAAACAGATTACAAATATTCATTCAAGATTCAAGTGACGTGGATAGTCACGAAGTTATTTGAGAATATGATTCAAGATTTCGATAGACATGGATAGTCACGAAGTTTGTTCAAGAATGTTGCGTCCTTCTGTTGTCCCATATTTATAGAATCAGGAACTGCTGATGTAGATGTGCATTTCTTCGAATGTTCTAGAAAAGCCTTGGAAATGTGCTGAATGTGCTGAGGTATTTCCTGGGTAACTGCGTAGTGGCTGATGCAATACTTTGTTATTATGGCGCAATGCATAGACAAACGGTTCATTGATTTTTCTAATATAACATATATCTGATTGAATTTTGTCTTGGTCTATCAAGGTTGAATTAACTAGCGTAATTTTTGGTCGAGGTCGAGTTTATCGATGTTTTTGTGAAAGTACATGTTGAATATTTATGTCGTTAGACATAAATATTCAACGCCTATATACCGATCGTCAAGTTCTGTACTCATTTCTCTTGTACAATGTGCAAGAGCTCCATCTAGTTGATACCAACATTTTTGGTATTCTTCGAGTAGCAGATTACCGATGAAAATCTCTACAGTATTCTCTAAAATGTCAAGGTAGTTTCTGGATGTTGATGATTCTTCGTATACGGCGTACCTCAATTTTTTGTCCACCAATATGCAGATGACATCAATACAAAATATTTTTTGAAATCCGGATTTTTTGTGACGTGAGGATATACTGAGATATTAATCTGGTTGTCTTCAGAAGTTACGGGTTGAGGCAAGTTTCTTGATCCTTTTAAAGTTGATTGAAATTGTTTTGAATTCTTTGAGGTTAGGTTAGGTTAGATTCAGATACTTTTGATTGAAGTTTCTACATGTCCTACTGATGATTTTATCTCAATGTCCACAAATTCAGAAAGCTGTTAAAATTTGCTTTTTTTCAATGTGTCATGCGTATACCGAACTGGTCAAGTTTCGGACTTATGAGCATTTATTTGTTATTTTCAACACCTCGACACGTGTTTCAATCACCAAATGATCTTCTTCAAGAAAAAGATTGAACTAAATCGTTCTGGTAATAAGGAGTCGAAGTTGATAACTATAGAATACGATGTATTCAGGAAGAAGATAAGCACTCACAGGTATATTCTTTACATTACTGTGGACAGCACAAACGTGCTGGGTTGAATTTTCTAGAACATAGTCTTCTGACGTTTTCACTCACACATGAATGGTTCACAAAAGAAAAAGTGACAATACAGAAAATAGCGGTTAGTAACGGTTTCTCGGGGGGTATTGTAGAGGGAACGGAATCTCGACTTTTAGAAACGACGAAAACCAAGATGAATATATCTCAATTCCATACCACCAATACACGAGAAATTTTGGAAAGATTTTCAAGGAACTAGGTATTAACTCATTTATGCCCAGAACTCTTTCATTTTTATTTTTTTTATGAAACTTGTACATCTGGTGAAAAATGTCATTTTTATGATGGGTTGATACTGAAAATAAAAACTCAATGATCAGTTTTGGGATATTGATGTGGGTCATTTTCGACCCACGTGGGCAAATTAATGTACTTTTTTGTTGTGTGATACTTAAAATTCGGAATACATTTCTTGGATGTTAAGTTATGGTTTTATATGAGAAAATAAAATCCAACTGTTATTGAAAGTGAGATTTTACAACTTTTTCTCATTTATGATAATTTAGAAAACATTTATAATGGAGGGCAACTTTGCATTGATCGCATGCCTTGTGTAATGTATCGAAATATTTTCCTGTACATGAACAATCATTAGTGCTCAATATTTCATAGCGCAACCTGATCTGTCAGATCGAATGGGCACCTGCGCGTGCCCATTCGGCACGCGCAGGTGCCCAAGGATCTGACATAATTTATGGAAGTAGTATTACGATTGTAGAAACCGATTGTGACTTATGTGCTAATTATTTCGTACAATATATCCCTTGCTAAAGGATAAGTGGTATTATTTTTGGAAGTTTACAAATATTACACTTGGCGACGAGGATCAAAACTACAAAATACAGAGTGCCGTAGTTAGTAGTTAGAATAAGATCGAGTGTGTCGCAAAATGGCCACGGCAGTTGACCTTGCACTAAGTCTTGTTTTCGATCCGAAAACATGTGAGTGGCAAGTTTTCATAAAAAAGATTAGAACAATACTTCATAGCGCGAAATATTAGAGATGAAACTATTAAGCGTGCAGTTCTACTATACAGTTTAGCTGAAGAAGCCTATCAGCTGCTAGTTGATCTGTCGATACCTGAGAAACCGGAAAATAGTGGTTATGATGTTATTCTGAAACACCTTAACGACTAATACAATAAAACGCGGGTTGTGTGGGTAGAGAGAACTAAGTATTACTCAGCACATAAACTCGAAAATGAATCGGTGCAAGATTGGGCAGTACGACTAAAAAATTGGCCAGCGACTGTCAATTTGGAACACAGTTGAACACAAAACTAACAGATATATTTATAACAAGATATAATGATGGAAAAATTAAAAATACCTTATTGGGGCTGAAAGTTGATGCAAATTTTAGTAAGGCTATGGAAACTGCTCTGATCGAAGAAGCTGCAATCGAGGGAATCAAACAGTCTAGGATGGAAACGGGCGTGAAAAGAGAGCCGGCGCTGGAGGAACACGTAGGAATAAACCATCTTGGGAACAATTCACGGAGCGATCAACGGCAGAATGTAAGAACCGCCCGGTCAGGAAATCAAAGCCGCTATTCTTCATGGGGACAATCTACCCAATATCAAGAAGGAAGTGTCGGAAATACTAGTGCTAGTGAAAAGGCAAAAGTGAAGTATTTCCCTTGTGGGAGAGGACATTTTCCAAATTCTTGCCCCTACAAGGATTATATTTGTTCTGGTTGTAATGGTAGGGGACACCTCAGAGCGGTATGTAAAAAAAAACAAATCGAAATTTAAGATTACTAGAAAATGAAATGTCAGAAAATGAGTCTCCGGTTCTTTGTTAACTGAGCGATAAGGATGTACATATTTATATTGAAATCGGTATAGAATATGGGATTTTTGAATTAGAATTGGATTCAGGAGCAGCCGTTTCAGTCTTATAATTCAATATGTATGAGAGTCATTTCAAACATTATCAGGTACATATTTTACAGAATTTTCGTTCATTTTTTATATCAGAGGACGTAACTTAGCCATTTTATTATTCTCTGCCAAGTTATTTTTGTCTGCTGCATGTAGGAATCTGAATATTTCCTTAAATCTATTTCTACGCAGGAGTTATACATCAGAATATTTCGAGTGTCACACACACACAACTCTCTGTGGAACGTGCTTTTTCACTGACACTACAACAAAATATGCAGTTTTAACATTCGAATGCCACTAAAGGCAACACTCTCAACATAACGATATGAACAGGTGCATATATAAAAGGCAGTGGGTCGTTTTCGACCCGTTGGGCATAAATGGGTTAAGGTAGATTTCAAATCAAGTCATACACTACAGAGTCTATTAGGAAATCCAAAGAACAAAGTCGAGAATTTTCAAAAGTCTGGAATTTACAAAATCAAATTTATGGACTGCGATGCAAAATATTATGGACAGACTAGAAGATTCATTGAATTAAGATATAAGAAACACTTAGCACACCTTGAATATGGAAGAAATCAACAACAACAGGCATCTAGATGCCTATGAGAGCTCAGAAATGATTGAACTTAAGAATTTTATGAATAACGATAGTGGACCGATACCAAATAGTTCGCTATATAACCTGTTGTAATAATATTTTAGTTAGGAGAATTACCTACCACTAGATTGACAACCCTGTTGAAATTCATTTCAAGACAATAAGACGCAGAGTTACCTTAGTTATGAATGAGACAACATCTACCTAGATTTATTTTATTCTTCCTCTTGAAGATGATCACTGATTAATTATGAATCACATGAAATTTTTTTGAAGCTATAAAGGAAAGAACTATTTTGCACTGAAGCTGGCAACTGGTTAAATTCATGGAATCCTTCGAAAACCAAAGATTTCATTGAGCAATTACGATTTGTTCTAGGGATATATAAATTATCCCGGTTTCTGGTGAAGTGGGTGTGTACATCTCCATGGAGAATCAAGTAGTTTTGGAAATAATTTGGGGTCAAATCAGTCAGTATCTCGTAAACAAAAATAATAGAAGAGATAGTAGATTCTTTGTGGGACAAAGAAAGCATTCCAACGTATCAAGCATATTAACAATATGTGTATTTCTAATTGTTTTTACTATGATTTTCATCCCACGGTTTTGCAACTTCTGGAGTTGATTTATTTTATAAAGGTCGAAAGAAAATAATAGTGATGAGCATTAATCAAAGTGTGGCTGAATTATTGTGTTATGAACCATTAATTTGGCTTCGGTTGACAGCGTTTTTGCAATTCTGGAAGAAAATAACTTCTTTTAAATTTTTTTGTACATATAGGGGAGAGTGGGTTACAGTGAAACAGCGTACACAGTGGGACACCTCCATTTTTTCCTAAACAGTTTGAGATTTTTGAGGATTGACAACACCGTCAGTTATTGATTATATACCCAGTCACTTCGTCTTACTCCTGTTAGTTCATGTTTAGTCGTTATTGTGAGGTGATCAACTGCTATTTTTTTTATTGAAAGTTACGTACTAGTTGACTAAGTAGACCTTCTGCTGTGTCAGAAAATCTTTCTGAAATTTCATTGAGTAGGTACCTTCAAAGCTAATGTTTCAAACCAAAAGTATTTATAGTTTAAAGGTGATTTAGATTGTGTTCAAATATTTGGTAGCCATTTTAGTTCTCACCTGCAAATGTACACATTGAGACACTACTAGGAAGTACACACTGAGACATGTCTCATTGTGTACCATAGTGTGATAGGACGCCTCACACGTTTCAATTATTCTTAGTTTTCTTCGAAAATGGGAAGGCCAAAAGATACACAACGACAGAGCAAATGGCTGCAGCTATTAATTTAGTTATTGAACTAAAAATGTTTATTCGAGAGGCAGCAAAAGAAACAAATATTGCATTTCAAATGCTACATAGGTACGTTAAGAAGTCAAAAATAGATCCAGAGGGTAATATAAGAACCACCTCACATTATGTTGTTCGGAAAATTTTTACTACACAACAAGAACAAGACCTTGCTGAGTATCTTGAAGAATATAGTAAAATGGCTAATGGTTTTTCAACAAAAGAGTTGAGAACGTTGGCCTACGAAATGGCACTAAAGAATAAGTTAAAAACACCTGATGGTTGGAAAAAGTATAAGAGTGCGAAAAAAGACTGGCTAAGGGGATTTTTACATCGTAACAACAACTTGAGCATTAGAACACCTGAAGCTTGTAGTCTATCAAGATTAACCTCATTTAATAAACACAACATTCACATGTTTTTTGATAATTCGAGAAAAGTCTACGAAAGGCTATCACAGATATCAGATGGTACTCGAATATACAATTTTGACGAAACAAGACTGACAACTGTGCAGAAACCTGAAAAAGTTGTTGCCAAGAAAGAAGTTGAACAATTAAATAAATGTACTAGTGCTGAACGAGGGCAACTAATAACTGCTGTTGTATTTATTTCAGGAGTAAAACTCTAAACAACATATGCTCACAGGAGCTTCAGAAGGTACACTTAGACTTGCTAGTCCATCTGGATGGATGACAACAGACTTGTTTCCTGAAGTTTTGAATCACTTCATAAAATATACCAGCAGCAGCAAATAAAATCCAACCTTGGTTATATGCGATAACCATGAATCGCACATAAGCATAACGGCGTTAAATATAGCCAAGTAGAATGGAGTAACACTTCTCACTATACCTCCCCACACTAGTCATAAGACCCAACCACTAGATATGTCTATTTACGGACCTCTAAAAGCGTACTATGATGAAGCTCTCGATAACTGGCTCCTTGCCCATCCCGGCATTCACCTAACAATTTATCAAGTAGCTGAATATTTCGGTGAAGCACTATTAAAGGCAGAAACTCCATCCAACATAATTGCAGGGTTCAAAAAGTCTGGAAATTTTCCGCTCAACAAAGACATTTTTACGGATTCAGACTTTTTACCGTTCTCCGTTACAGATCGTTTTCAGTCACCTCCATTTGACGTAGATGTATTTCGTCCTTCTACACTTTTAGAGGTTCCAGAACCTGCGTCAATATCCGAAGAAACCATCTCCACTAATGTTCTTACCACATCTACAGAAACAGTTGCAAATATGCCTCGAGAAGGAGATATTTCCATATTTCCTAAGGCATTACCGAGAAAACAAACAGCTCAATGTGGAATGTGGAAAAAGTGCGATTATGACAGATACGCCTGAAATAATGCTTATTGCTGAATTGTCGTTACAAAGAGAATTAAAAAAACAAAAAAAATTGAACGAAAAAAACAAAAGGTAACTATGGACTTGTTTTCAAAGAACAACAAGCAACTAAGAAGAAATGCTGAAAGTAAGGAGAGCTCTGATTCGTCAAACGAAGAATCAGATTCTGAGGTAAGATATATAAAGTTATTTGAAATTTTTTGATGTTTCTTCTTTGAAATATTTGTTTGTAGATGCTTTTAAATAATCAAATGACTCGGAATCGTTTTCAGAAATTAAGGAATTAGATAAAGAACCTGCTGTAAATGATTATGTTGTTGTTCGGTTTTCCAATCAAGTGTATTATGTAGCTCAAATATCTACAAATGAAGTTTCGGAAGTCAATCAGTTATCTGACTGAAAATCTAGGTCCTTAACTGACGAAACTATTTCTATTTCTTCATTGTTCAGGTGTAAGTTGATACTATTGACATTGATATTATCATATTAATATTCTGTTGTTAGAAGAATTCCTTCAGTTTTGGAAACAATCAATTTGAATTTGTTCCTTTCTGAACATTCATGGACATCATACAAAACTGAATTCATTTTTTGTTGCCCGATCCAAACTACAATCGCTACAAAATAATAGTATCATCGGCAAAAACATTATTGAATTCACAGTCAGCAAATAGCTCGATATCATTTGAATGCGATACGAAGAGCAATGGGTCAAGGACATTTCCTTCCGGAACTCCTACATACTTCACAATTTCAGATGACAGAGATCCACTAAAGCGTACTCTCTGTTTATGATTACTGAGGTAGTTATCCATCCAATCATAAGTACTTTCAGTTTTACCATATCTCAATAGTTTAGTTGATAGTATTTTGCGATCAACTGAATTTCATCAGATCGAAATTCTATTGTCTGATATTGTATAAAATGATTTGAAATCCCCGAAATAACCAATTTAATTGGAAATAGCAAATATATCAAGCGGAAAAACCTGAAATGAATACACATTGAAATGAAATACAAGTAAAAAATTGAACAATCGAAAAAAAAAAAGATACAATTGAAAATTGAGTGATTTCAAGCCACGTTACTTCACGACATTTTGATTGTTAGTACCACAATCGTCTTCGGGTGATGAACAAGTGGCAACACTGCATTGTCAAAAATATTTCAGTTTGGTAGAGAATTTTCCAAAATGATCTCCATCAAATTTTTAAAGTGATTTGTTATCTGGTTTAGCAGAAACGTCTAAGGTGACTGACATCCATCGTGAATCAGCCTGTACACTCATACATCTAGACGAATCATCACTTTGCATCATCGGTTCAATTCCAAAACTACTAAAAAACTTGAACACCTTTTGGGCAGCCTGAAAAACAAGTCTGAGATTTATGAAACAAGCTCTGAGGATTGCAATAAAGAATATGTTGGTCAAACTAATCGTACTGTGATAGCTCGCTTCAAATAATATGTTTCATACTCTTGATATCATGGACCGGAGAAGTATAGTATCGCCGGTACTCATGACAACAAGCTTTCAGATGTTTTCATATGATCAGAAATCGAAAAATGAAAATGAAATCAATGAACGGTGATAACGGCCTCATTTCAAATAACCCATTGTTCGCCCTCGAATGTCAAAACAGATTGAAAAAATAGTATATAACAAATGAATAATACCAAAACACTAGGAATTGGTTCAATGATTCGAAGTAATGATTCGTCTAGGTACAAATAAAAACATCAACATAGCTTGTAAGAAGTGGTTTCAGTCCTCTCCTGATGATGTTACCTTCGTTAGCGAAACGCGCGTCGAGAAACAACAGTTTGTTTTGACGAGAAAAGTATTTTCGGAAGATTCATTCCACGCCAGATGTTTCAAATTTTTATTTCAACGTTAAATTTTTATTTTCATCAATTCAACAATAACATTTTTGAATATTCATGAAATAATCATTACTGTTGTAAATTGACAATTTTCAATTTCAGTTTTTCATACTGTTGGTGTTTATCAGTAAAGTTACCATTGACCAACATATCTTCCCCATCTGAAAAGGAAATTACATAAATCAATCAGTCTCATAAAATGGTGTTTGTGGAAATTGAATATACAAATAACTATTTTTCATTGGAATATAGATGCACAATTCATATGGAGGAAAAGTTCGTCATAGTGAAATATTATATTAGTAGTCACCTATTTGCCTAAATATCCTAGACATACCGTTGATACCGTTTGATCATCAGGGTGATCAACCATGGTGATTTAATGATACCATCATATTCAAAAAATTTAAAAAAAAAAACAGAGTAATTACATGTGATTCACGAAAGTTGCGTTTTTCAAATCAATATTTTATAATCATTCAGTTCAATAATAATAATAATCAACTTCGAAATGAATCGAATCGAAGCAATGTCGATTGTTTCATTGGATACTGAAAAAAATCAAAAAGGGATCGGATAGTTCTCAACAGCTAGGTCAATCTTTCTTTCTCTCTGAACACCTAATATCTTTTGATGGAACTAAAAACTTATGTTATCTTGATAACAAGAAATCTTAAGTTCATCCAAAGATAAACTCAATATGTATGAACGAACTTCTGGAGAACCTAGCCAGTCGCGCAAGCAAAACGTCACGAGAAAACTCCAAAAATCAACGGACTTCAAATCCGAATAAAAATAGTGATACTGAAAACCTCGGCTGCGAATGCCTCAATCAACTTGTCATAACTTTCATCACTTTCTTCAACTTCTATTCGGAAATTTTTTCTGTTTCGAAGAAGGAATCCTTCATCGTACACGTACACATCGCTGATACACCCTATATATTCAGCTATAAAATGAATAACAAAAACAATATTGGAAAAATTATTCAACGAACCATCGCTCATACTATATAATATTCTGTTCAGGTCAGTGTTCATGCATAAATAACACTTTGTATATTTCTCTTCAGAACAGAAGAGCTTATACACTGGGTTATCACTTTTTGTATCTAAAAATTATTCATTACTTCAAATTGCTTGTCTAATTTCACCACTGATTTCAATCAATTAAGTAATTATGTTCCATTTGTAATGCCCTTCTGAACTGAAACAACGAAACTGAACTAAGCCTTGAGAAAAGTGAATTGAACTATCGGCAAAAAACTCAACATCATTCTGTTCGTCTTTTTTTCCATACCACAAGTTAGTAGTTCACCTAGAACATTCGAAAAGTAGAAAATACACAGAAGTAGAATTCTATGCTTCATAAAATTCAGCCATTTGTTTTTGGCCACACAATTCCGATAGCTGCGTCGATTGATTTATTGGATGTCTTGGCATAGTCACGTTACTTGTATGGACTTCAATTGCATATTCTTTGGTTTGAAATACAGCTCTCATGTATGGAACTCCCTTTCTACGTATACCCTGATGCTGCTGGTTTTTGTCCAGAAAAAAGTAATCCATTTGGTTGGAGATCCAAATATCACAGAAAGGATAAAAGAAACTTGACCTTTTTTTAAGGAAAGTGTTCGAATGTCTCAGCCTTCTTGATTCCACCGAGAATGGCATATATTATGGGTACACAAAAAACTAGAGGTGCTTATCGTTCTGAAGTTCAATTTGATTAATCGCGATCTGAACTTTTCATGGAATCTTCCATTTGAAGAACTTTTTCTTTATGTTTCAAACTATTTAAGACACTTTTTCTGTATGGATATAATATACTGATGTTTGAATTGAATATAAATATTGTTTATTTTCGAATAGGCTCCACTTTTGTAGCGTTTTTTGATGCCCTTTTGAAATGCAAATATAATGTCAGAGAAGAGTCATCCTACAGATATCAGGCTGACAAGTGGTATGATGCATATTCTTGACAGTGGACGAAATCAATATTGATAATTTTATCATTTGAAAATAATAATGAGAGAAAAATCTTATGTGAATCATTCAAGAGGATTTCATTATTCGTCAGTTATGCTACTTTGTACACAACATCAAAATTTTCCTTACTGATTATATACACTTGGGACAACAAAATATTATACACGTACATTCAACAGTGAATGAACAAAGTTATGGAAATCAAACGAAAAAGCTTCTGCCCCAAACATCCCAACCTTTTGATGGAGACTTTTAAAATATACTTTTAAGTAACTCACTTTCAAGGTTTTGAGTCAATTCCATAAAATTTCTTAGCACCTAATTGAATATTCGATAATGATTTTTTTATATTTCATTTTTACTATTCCGATATCTAGCAATGTGGAGACTGTAGAAAATTCGAGAAAAAATATATAAGAATATCAAACGATAAAAAAACATCTTCATGTGGTCTCAAAATCTAAGAAATTACCGACGCCTTACGTTTGAATAGCTGTCTCTCTTCAATGTGAGCAGTGCAATCTACCATTGCAAAACAACCGCAAATGGTAACTACTTTATTTTCATTGTTCACTGATATGAATAAAAATGGAGCTTTATAAAAAAGTGTATATTTTGACGCTTATTTTATTGATGGAGCATGTGTATTATTTCATTCACCCAACCGAGAATAGCTATTTTGATATGAATTTCTTTTACTGTCAGACTAGTTTTTTTAATTCAATGAAATAATTCGTTGGAAAGGATTCTGGAGTATGAATTCAAAAGAAAAATAAATTATTTAGACAAAAAATCTACAAAAAGGAGTTTCAAGAATGAACAGTAGTTCAGTCTCATTCAAGAAAGAAATTATACATTTTGAATTGTGTTTTATTTATTGAAAACGACATGATGAAACAAAAATTATACTGAACAATTAAGGTACAAGACATATATACATACTTACCCGAATCATGATGGAGTGTCGTAAATTCACAATCCCATAGGAAGAAAAAGTCATCGGTTTCAAGCAATTGGTCATCAGCAATAGAAAAACGTCTTTATTTTTCTCATTCCATGTATACCAGGGGCATTCGTAAAGATTGTGTATGATTTTTTCAGACTGAAAACAAGTACTACTATTATCGATATAGATTTTCGAATGGAAATGCTTTCATGAAAAATGTAGAGGAGATCCGTTTTTGAAATTATACCGCAATTACTGGATCCAACTGTATACAAGAACTCAACTATATTACAATCCATCCTGAAACGTTCGATGAATTTGCAGATGAAATGAAGTCATCTTATGAATCGTTACCACTAATAATTGATGACCTGAAAATATTCATTGATGCTTGAACATTGTTTCACAATCAATTTGGGTTCCTCAAATGGTGTTGTATTCACATTGAGAAATTACAACAGAACCGTTCAAGATGTGAATGTTGAACTCAACATTCAAGCTGCAATTTATCCTGTATTTGTTTCGAATTCTAATACGGGATAGGTGTCTTCGATCATTTTGCAAATTTTGTTTTTCATTAATTTTTTTTCAATTTGTTTTGAACTTTTCAATCTAGTTTTTTTTGTCGTTCAACTTTCTCTTATTCTCTTTGATTGTTTGTTCTTCGTCTCTAGTTTCAGATTTTCTCCATTTTATTTTCGATATGACAAACGAAATTTTCTGTGAGTCCCCATTTATTTTATGGTTCTGGCCAATACAGAATATTTTTCGATGCGTGTATATTTTTGTTACTACTTTCCACAAGTTCGATAACATTTGATAAAAATCTGTTACTTTCTTCAGAACAGCACTATTTTCAGTTATACTAATCAATGAAAATACTGTCGATGTCGAATTTTGAAAAAACTGCCACCGAAACGAATTTCTATTGTCATTCTCTTGGCCGATTTTTTTTTCTCTTCAGTAGGAAGTATTTTTGATGACTTCTCTTCATCAGCTGTGCAATTATTCTGTACCTGTTATTTTTAAATTCCCATCATAGTGTTATAAACTATACCTTGTAGAAAGTAACGCAGCCCGCCACTGGTTACCGTAAATCATCTGTAACGTGGCTAAGAATGCGCTCAGTCCGAGTGAAGTTTCGCGAACCTTCGATGTTCCTCGGCATTCTAGATGTGATTACCGTCGTTTGATGGAATTCCAAAGAAAAATCTAGCACTTTCGATTGCCAAATATAGGCGTTATCCATCCGCCTATCTAGTCAGTCTAGTAGGAGTAAAGTGTGGTACGCGGAGCGATCTAATAAGGCGATAGACATTCGAATAGTTGAAGTTTAGTTGAAGTGTTTTGTGATATTAATAGTGAAATAAAAATTGAGTTTGATCATTGTTCAGTGTAGTCAATTATCATTGAACCCGCGTGAGCAGAAAAAAGACAATCAGATACACCTTCATTTATTGAAAGATTTAAAATCGTCTCGAGTGAGTGAAGGGGAGGTACACGAATATATTCAGGAAGAATTTCAAAAAGTTTTTCAGGAACAAAGGAGAGATTGGAAAAAGTAATCGATGAGAAGCTTGAGGAGGTTGAAGGAAATCAGAAGAGGAGCTCGAGAAAAAGCTTGAAGGAGTCGACAATAAGTTTGAAGAGGTTTTCCGGGAACTTCTGAACGAATAACCGGAGCCCAAAAAAATTACTGTAGAAAAATGCAAAGTGGAAACAACATCTCTTCTTTCTAGCAGTTTTATTGAGACTCCAACTTTCGATGGCGAATCTTCATGATGAATTGTCACAGACAATTTGAGGCCACTGCGAAAAATAATAAATAGAAAAATGAAGGAAAAGCAACAGCCCTTGCACTGGCACTACAAGAAAAGGCCTTCGAAATTCTGAAAAATATCCCGGTGAATAGACAGAAGGATTATGAAGCAGTCGTTTCAGCCTTGGAAGTCAGGTATGATAGTGAGCCCCTCAAACAGGTCTACCAAGCTCAACTAAAGGTGAGAACTCAAGTTCCATTCGAGAGTCTGTAGGAGTTTTTGGCTGAAATCAAATGGTTGGTGAGACTGGCCTACCCAGAAACACCTGATAACTTCACCCACTGGATTAGTGTCCATAGTTTCATCGACGGAGTTTGTGACACAGAGCTGCAGCAGTCGCGGATGGTGCGTCATAAAAAATTTATAGAAGCCATCATTCATGCCCTGGAATTTGAAGCTGCCAAAAATGCTTCACGACAACGAAAAGTTCTAGTAAGGGCCATCACTGAAGAGAAAGACGAAGGAATAGATCGAATCATGGTAGGTCTAGAAGAACTCCTTGAGAAATATTTGAAGAATGGAACTGCTCCCGAGGCAAAGGGGCGGCATAAATGCTATAACTGCGGCAGAGAATAACATTCGAGGCGGTACTGCCGATCTCGTTCAACTTCCAACAAAAGGAGAGATTGGCGTCCGAGATCATCCGAACTAGAGCGTCGAGGTTCGGAAAATCAAATTCAGCCAGTGTTAGCAGAAGTACATTGGTTACTGCCTCCCAAGCCTCCAGATATTCGATTTCCGCGTTAGGACACAACAGTTACAGCTTAGTTGTAGATGGATTTCTGAATAATTACCAGTGCCTCTCAATCATCGATACTGGAGCAACGAGATCAGTAATGAGAGCTGACATTTCCAACAGAAGCAGTTTGAAAAAGCAATCAATAGTGCCGTTCTGGAAGTAGCCACTGGAGATGTAGTGACGGTGTATGGAGAAGCTGAAGTGAGACTCAGGCTTGAAAATTGCGAAATTGAAACCAAGGTATCAGTTGCCAAAATGGTCGACGGACTCATTTTTGACATCATATTCCCCTACCAATTCGATGTGGACATTGGAAACAAACTGTTGAAAGTCAAAAACGAGGAAATTCTACTCAAAGTGCCCTCCCAACCTCATGGAAGCGCCGAAGCTGTAGCTATTACCGATGTACCTTGAGGGGCTTTTGAAAAGTTGCTAAACTGCTGCATAGCTCAACTGAGAGGAGAACACCTTTTGTTTGTTCCTCAGACTGGCAGCAAGCATTTGCTGCTCTGAAGAGACATCTGATTAGTGCACCGATCCTGGCATACCCAAAGGAGAAGGGCTTGTTCATGCTGGACACGGATGCATCCCAACATGGAATAGGAGCAGTACTCTCTCAGGTACAAAAAAAGGAGTTATCATCAGCTATTTCAGTTAGCCCCTGGGAACATTAGAAAAAAATTACTGCGTCACGAGAAAAGAACTCGCAGTGGTCAAAGCGGTGGATTACTACCACTTCCTTTTATATGGCAGCACTTCGATAGCTCTTCAATTCTGAAACTCCAGAAGAACAAATAGCCAGGGGAATCAAAAAGTTACAAACTTATGATTTTGGAATTCAAAATCGTGAAGAAAAGAGTCACGGAGGGTAAAACTACCTTCATGACGCGGCAAGAAATCATCGTGGCGCAGAAGGAGGATCTGGTCTTGAAACCTGTACGGATATAGATTGATGAAGAAGTGAAGCCGGAATGGCTAGAGATCTCCAAGCACGACCAGCAGGAAAAGGGTAACTGGCACCACTGGTAATCCATGTGCATTCGAGATGACCTACTCACTTGGAAATGGGAGAGCCTAGATGGGAGAACCCACAAATTTCAGATGATCCTTCCTAAGACGTGTATCCAGAATACACTAGAACTGCTTCATGATGGTCACACTGGAGCGAAGTTAGTTGTCTATCAATTTGAATTAGTTGAAGCAGAATGAACCAGCATCACTTATTAGAAATACAGGGTGATTCTGCTAGACTCAATGGAAAAGTTCGAGTTTTTGACCCGTAACATAATTGCAAATTTTCTTTACGCCTAGAAACCCCATTTTTCCAGAAGTGTAAATTGTTCATTCCACCAGAGTTTCCTCCTCTTCATTCATAAATATGGGACTCGAACCAAAACTGATTTGCTTGTTAGATATAATTCACTTCAGGAATACTTTTTCCATCATTTTCCTATATGATTTTTTGGCATTTTGGACCCGAATACTTCGCGACGCAGGTATTGGCCCCCGAATAATATAGTAATTACTGCTGAAAGTCATTGAAAATCTGTGGTAACGAGTGATAGATTCATCAACCTGAAGTTTTCTACAGTTATTGGCCATTTCGGTAAATAACTATCTGAGATAGTCGTTGGAACTTAATAGTTAAGTATTACATAAAAAATGAACATTATTCATAATTGAAATTGATTATATGTACCGGGCTTTTCATGATGAGCGTTAATTAGCCGTTTCTGGTAAAATATTCAACGGACCAACCTGAAAATTCCACAGTATGCATAACTTAATATAACCTACACGCTTGAAATATTTTAGACGAAGCGGCGTTGTCGCTTCTACTATAAAGTAGTGGCTTCTTTGAGTTTTCAAATGGAACACCCAAAATATAATATCAAATTATGATTCATTATCACTTTGTCAACAAATTCGTTTACTATTTTCCTATACCTATCTATCACCGTTCAGAAGATATAAATTAATTTCAATCTTTTTTTTCCAAAAATGAACTTTTATGAATGCTGATAATGTTGAACTCTCTTGCACTAATACGACGAAATTTGAAACGGAGTGGAGTGATACTATAAAGATCTTCAATACGAGTCATATTTTCATTTGCCTCATACAGGGTCTTCAAAAAACGCAGAAACTTTGATCTCATGAAAAAATTAGTAGAATTATTTCAAATAGAACACCCTGTATATTCCAATATTTTTGAGCTCTACATCCAATTTTTGATCGATTTTGTTCAGATGATACTATTTCTATTTTGAACCGTTTTCGAGATAAACTGTTTCAAACGGAAATGGACATGGTTTCCTTGTTCATCACTCATTTTTGTGAAACAGATTTCGTTCGATGTTTCTCAATTAGTCACAGATGATACAATGATAAGATGATTATTAAAATACTCCTCAACCATCGAATGAAACTTCTCTTCAAACAATAGTTTCATTAACGCTGAAACACGAACTGAAAATAATAAACCCATAAATTAATGAGTTAATTTAATCTTCTTCTGATTGTATCCGATAATATATGTTGTTTATCTACACTTTATCCCACAAGTATTTATAGATATTATTCTCTTTAGTTTCCAATCCTCCATATTGAACTAGAAATTTGAAAACCAAACTCTCCGTATTTCAACAACAGAAAAAATACATTTTTTTTTCATAAAAAGGACTTACCTCCATAATT
Source organism: Leptinotarsa lineolata (assembly GCA_015342045.1). Taxonomy (NCBI): domain Eukaryota; kingdom Metazoa; phylum Arthropoda; class Insecta; order Coleoptera; family Chrysomelidae; genus Leptinotarsa; species Leptinotarsa lineolata. Next base: position 17,327 of record WOGR01000976.1, read on the forward strand.
TTCCCAAAGTCTTGGAAAGTTCCGCATTGTGGAGTTGTGGATACTGATCGGCCAATTTTCTTCTGGCTGCTTGTGCCCACACCATAAAGGCATTCATCGGCCTTTTAACGTGTAGTTTTCTTTTGTCTGACGCAGCTCTGTAAGAAAATGTATACATTATTGAAAATGAAGCTTCATTGAACTTTTTCTAGATATCTCATTCTATGAATTATACCATTTTTTCTCAAGAATATTATTGTTTCATGTTAATGAACAAGATTCATTAAATTGCATATAGCTCTATACTATTATATACTAATACTAGCGGACCCGGCGAACGTCGTTCCGCCTCCCAGTCAATGAATGAGCAGATTCAGGATTTCAAAAATTATTGAGTATAATTAAATAAATGGGAATTGGTAGTGAGAGAGCACTTTTCAGTAAAGCTCCCTGTCATATACATGTGAGCTGTCAGTTACGTTTTATTATAACACGTCACTATTTTGACCTCTTTCATTTTTATTATTATTTTATTGATAAAATATCATGACAAATCCAAAAATAAAAAAATCATTAAAATTGGTCCAGCCATCCTCGAATTTTTTGATTATTATTGATGAAATATCATATTTCAATACTTATCCTATTCCCGATGAATATAAATCCAAAAACACAAAAATACGAAAAAAAAACGAAAACAAAAAATCTTAAAAATTCGTCCAGCCATTGTTGAGTTTTTTTATTACCATAATTATTATTTTGATTGATAAAATATCATATTTCAATACTTATTAACCGATTACCGATGAAGACCAATCGAAAAACACAAAAATCATAGAAATTGGTCCAGCCGTTCTTGAGTGCTTTTATTATTATTTCAATTGATAAAGTATCATATTTCAATACTTATTATTCTATTTCCAATGAAGACAAATCCAAAAACACAAAAATCAAAAAAATTAGTCCAGCAGTTCTTGAGATTTTTTATTACTATTTTTATTAATAATATCATATATTGTTACTTATCCTATTCTCGACGAAGACAAATTCAAAAACATAAAACTAATGATAATTAGTCAAGCCGTTCCTGAGTTCTTTGAGTTCATTGCTGAAATATTATATTTCAATATGATATATTATCCTAATCCCGATGAAGACAAATCCAAAAACACAAAAATCATAAAAATTGGTCCAGCCGTTCTTAAGTTCTTCTATTATTATCATAATTATTATTTTTATTGATTAAATATCATATTTAAATACTCATTATCTTATTCCCAAAGAAGACAAATCCAAAAGCTAAAAATCATAAAAATTCGTCCCGACGAAGACGAATTCAAAAACACCAAAATCATAAAAGTGGGTCCAGCCGTTCTTCCTGAGTCTCTCATTGATATTTTTATTTTTATTGATGAAAAATTATATTTCAATACTTATCCTTTTCCCGAAGAAGGCAAATCCGAAAACACAAAATTCATAAAAATTGATCCAGCCGCCCTTGAGTTCCTCATTTGTTTTAATTGATGAAATGTCACTTTTCAATACTTACAATTCTATTCCCGACGAAGAAAAACCCAAAAAGTCAAAAATCATAAAAATTGGCTGTTCTTGAGTTTCTATTATTATTATTAGTATTATTATTTATGAAATATCATTTTCTATAATTATTAGGCTATTCCTGAGGAAGTCGAATCCAAAAACACAAAAATCATAAAAATTGGTCCAGACGTTCTTGAATTCTTTTATTATCACCGAAGTATACGCTGGTCAGGCCCTATCCCCCGAAGCGCCAGGAGGACGCGCCAGCATTATTAACCAACGACCACTCCTCACACCGTGGAGTTAGTGATCATTGGATCTGGTAAAATTTTTAAAAAAATTTGATGCCTGAAATTAAAGCAATTTTGAAGCTAAATTGATAGCTCTAATTAGATCCGCAAATTTGATCCCTAAATTTGATTCGTGAATTTATATTTGGTTCGTATATTGAGAGGACGAGACCACTATAAGAGAGTTGGGGAAGTCCGTTAAGGGAGTCTGGAGACTTACCGGAGACTGCCGGGATCCTGGATCGCCTGGACTAAGGAAGTCGGAGTGGGAGATTGCCAGTCCTTGGTTTTGCATTCAATTGATGGTCCGAAAGAATAAGATTTCCATTTGATTTTGTAAGGTTTAATGCATTAAACCCTCTGGTAAGTTCTTATCTTTGTTAAAAATTCTTATCGAGGCCATCATCGAATAAAAAAATCTCGTTCTGAACCAACGACAATCTGGTTCCCTTTTACAAGGCTCAGTCCCATTTTTCATACACTATTTTCGTTAAATTTTTTACACCGTATTTTCAACACCCCGTATTGGGCTTCTGTAAGGCATAGAAGACAAGAACCACGCTCTTACCTCCGCAACACCCGCTGCTAGTCGTGACACCTGTATCGTTATCTTGCTCTGAATTCAAAAAGAGTAAGGCAACGTTACAGCTTCTCTGGAAGTCCTCTCTCTTTGACGGCTTTCCTGGAAGCCCTACGAAAAGGGCATTTCCATCCAGATTTTCAGGTATGAAAGCGCCTTAGATCCTTATGTATGGTGCCATCAATATCAAGCAATCTGAGCGTGTTATTCGGTCCTATTTCTAGTTAACGAATAATATTCGCCCTTTTTCTACTGAATAGTTTCTCAAGTTGGAAATGCCTCGAGCATTATGATAACCCAGAAATGGTTGGAATTGTTCAGAGGAGTTCAATAAATAAAATACTTTTGTCGGTATGTCGCTCGAACTTCATATACACACCGCCTTCCATCACCATAATTTCAAAGTCAATTAAAAATGTCATCATCTAGCAATGTTTACTTTCCCTATCAGTTTATGAATTTCATTACGAAGCATCGTATGACTGTGGTTACATTACCGCGGAAAACAATAACAAAGTTCTACGAAGCGTTTTTATCGAACACATGTAATAAAGTTCGTTGACTTTTCTGGACAAGTTTGAACCCGCTAGAAGGTAAGTCGTTTGTCTTTTGTAATTAAAAGCAACCGTGAGTCATCTTTGCGATGAGGCAGCGAGTAACTTTCACATCACTCAGTCCGGTATACCTATTAGTTTTTTCATTTTTACTGGATACCTATGCTGGTGATTCACCAGAAGTGTAGCAAGCCGTTGCCAGATTTCCAATATTCGTGTTTTTGATGTTATGAAGAACTTTCATGTTTTTTTTTATGAATGATACCGTCATCCACAGTTTTAAATCTTGAAAATAATATGGCCGTCATAAAAAATGTTTTGGAGGTAATTATTTTGTGAATATGACAGATTGATAAATAGAGAATCGCAACAACAAGAACTAAAATAATCATCAAAAGTATCCATGATCATCAAAGGATCTACAATAACGCAATTTTATTCTGTTTGATAATGGGTAAGAATTTTTCATGACTAATTTTAATAGTTGGAAATCCCATATGATTAAAAATCTATGAAAGAAACATATAAAATTAAACTGAATAACTAAAATATCAGTTATATTATAAAATAAAACGTTAAATACAATGAAACGAATGCAATAATCAAGCTTAGGAATAATACCAGAGGACTGTATATCACCAGATATACGGACCACCTGATCTTCGGCGTTTTCCCATTGTCTTAATGTAGTTCTTATTTTTTGAAAAATTTGATTTATATGTATTAGCTATTGGAAATAAAGACCTATATTATTATTATCAGAAAAATGAAAGTGACCACAGAGTAAAAGAGGGATGAAAATGAAAATAAGCAGAAGAAATTGAAAAATATTTCAAACCAAGGTACTTCACGACGTTTCGAGTATTGAACTGGAAAACTTACTCATATATGCAGCTTCTCTGCACTCCCATTTAACCAGTGTTTCTCCCTGTGGATGATCTCAGCTTGGGACCACTTGATGTAATGTTGATGAGTTCAAACATGTTCTGCTATTTTCGATTTGCTGGTTCCTCCTCGCTATGTGTTTCTCTTGTGTTCGGTAATGCGGACTTTCGATGGCATCTTAGTTTCACCATGCAGAGTTCACTAGACTGCTGTCTGACACTAGAAGTCTCAGCATTTTGGAAATGGCCTCTGACTTTATGCCTCCAATTATCAACTACGAAGTGTCTTATAAAGTACTTTTCCTGAGTAGAGAGGACTGGATCCTTTGTGAGAAGGAAATATTAAGAGCAGATAGTTGTTGGTTCATAGATGGATCAAAAAAACCTTTAGACTCTGGTGCAGGTGTTTTCAGTTGCAGACCCAGGACAAATATAATAACCTGCCTAGGGACCTATGCGACTGTATTCCAAGCGAAAATCTTTGCTATTGAATTGTGTGCTGAGAGATTGGTAAAATCCAACTTCACAGACAAGTTAATAAAAATATTCTCGGATAGTCAAGCGGCATTGGAAGCTCTTGGCTCCTACCGAACAACGTCTAAATTGGTAGCAAATTGCCAAAAACGACCCTCCTCAATAGAAAGACTC
>WOGR01000977.1:0-21796 GCA_015342045.1 Leptinotarsa lineolata
ATACATATAGTGTCAGACATGTAGTTTGCGACTTATTTTTTAATAGATATAATGAAAATTCGACTCCGCAGTTAGTTCGTGTTTGGAAAATTGGTAAAAACAGCCCTTCACCTCTTGTCATGTGCTACTCTAAACCTGTCACATTTGACATTTTTTTCGAAAATCTTCACACAATTATTTTGTTTCAATAATTTGGGAAAATGCCAAAAAAAGAGTTGCTCAGTTTCCAATTTTATACCGTTGCTCAAAATTTGGACTCTCTACTGTCACTTTACATTTTTTTTTAATTTTCCGAATCTTTCGCTCTAGCGATTCGACGAAACATGATTCAAATTTCATAATTTTGATGAATACGTGTCTAACCCACAAAATACCCGTATTGGCCTGTTACCGGAAAAATTAATAAATAATCCTTCAGAAATTTCTCTTTGTTGTTGCAAAGTTCATCTAGTTTTTTCATTTCATTGTTGAACTAATTTGGATTTTCAATTTATGGACGGTAATATGTCAGTTTTCGAATAAACGTAATTCTTTACATTATCACAGTCGTACTCATTAGCTGCAGATGAGTTCAAAATATTTTGATGCAGTTCACACCCAACAGTGTGACTCTTGGATGTGAAATGTTAGATGTAGTTATCGAGCAAATAGTAACGCTTCTTGAGTTGATTTCATAAATCATATATTCTTCATTTTCACCATTAGATGTGTAAATAACATTAAACCAAAATAACTACAACCAAATTCACACCAAAACATCGTTAAGTTCATTGATTTATCTCAATAATATTATAAAGAACCCGAATTAGTAGGATGCTAATAATTGTACCGAATCTCCCCCTGAGAGTATTCTCCTCCAGTGCCACCACACTGACTGTGACCTTGACCCCCTTTTTACTCTCCGCCTATGAATTGACCTTGAATTGAGTGGTCGCACGTCACATGATCTTGAAAAAATTCTAAACGATCTGGAGCTCTGAAAACGTCATATGACCTTGGAAAAATTTTAAACGATATCGAGCTATGAACACGTCATATGACCTTGAACACAGAGTTTGACTTGATGACTGGCTTTGTCCTTGATACATTACCTCAAATGTATAGAAGGTGTAACCTTGAACCCCCTTCCCTCTTGATAATTCTTATATAAGAATGGAGTTTCATACTTTCACATCCAGTTCATATAAGCTCAAGTATTCGAATAGGTGATCAGTATTTGTTGAGTTCTAAGGCGATAGGGACAAGTAACTAGCAATCCAAGTAGTGAGTGTTGTCATCGTCATAGAGGTTAACATTTTTTTATATTCTTGAAAGGTAATTTCGCTATTTTTTTAAATGGATATGACGTTAGGAAGATTAATTTTGCTATAATTCAAAAAAGTGCAGCTCTAGAGCAAAAACCTATAACAGCCCTGGTTATTGATGAAGAATATATATTTAAAAAAATTTCAATGTATTCGACACGATATAGTAAATCCATTCAAGTAGTTTCATTGGATTCGGAAAGTGATACTTCTTTCAAATCATGACCTCCAAAACGTGTCACAGAGCAATTCACAGAAAACATTATTCGTGTGAAGTGAATTTATCCAAAGCTAAATTCATTTTCACATATATGGATTGAAGTTCTCGGGATTATCATGGTGCCAAGACCCGCTCATTGGTAAAATTGTATATTTTAAATTGAAGGTGTTGAATAAGTCTCCATTCTCCTCGTAAATAGTGAAAATGTGGTATATTTATATGAAATATGTATTAACTCTCTCTAATTGTTGATTTCATTATTTATTTCTCAAATATAAATATCCAAATATACACTTTTAGATATGACTAGAAAGTGACATACATGCATAACTTTATTAGCGGCATACAAAAAATATTACAGAGGATATATTAGGGGATTTTCCTGTATCTTCATGCTAATTTCTTCCAACTTCCGAACTTAAGGCGCAATTTTTTTTATGTGGAAAAAATATTACGAAAGTTTTATCTTCATGCTGAATTCTTTCAACTCCCGATCTTTAGGCGCAAATGTTTCCATGTGAACAGATCTCAGTTGAGTGTGATTTGCTCTTGCAGGTCAGCAATTTTTCCTCTCTTTGCTCTATATTTGGAATCAAATTCATTGTAGACGGTCCAGAATTTTTTTCTCATAGACCTCGCAAGTGAAATCCAATCTTCTAATTTTTTGATCTCAAACGGGGGTGGCGGTGTAGATCCTGCACTAACATCCTCGTGTTCAGGGTTGAACCTGGGAAATATTTGGAGGTGATGAACTAACATCTTGTCGCATTTGAGTATTGATAAATATCTGCTGGACTGATGTAGAAGGTCCGGCGAAGACTTCCACCTCTCTCACACTGATTGAGTTGTCCTTTTCTCTTTTTTCGCGTTTCACCTTTTGCCTCCTTTTGGATGGCGACTTCGAGCTAGACTTTCTAGCCGTTTTCGCCTTCTTCTTTATCATTTCATCACCTTCTCTTCTCCTTCTTCTACGACTCTCAATGTCATTATCCGAACTGTTCTGGATAATTGAACTGTATGGAGGTATCACATTATATTATTCGAATATGTTTCTTTCATCTCTAATACATTCGTCACAACAGATTGTGATAAGTCCGGCAGTGACTCATTGAGATCCGGGGTGTAAGTCGCCATCACATTTTCAAAGTTGGAGGGGTACTCATCCAACTCCACGCGGTTTGGGTTGAAACCCCTAAAATAGGATTTAGCATTAGTCATCTGCTGGATGGAAGTCATCACCAGTGGTGATATGGCACTAGCTTCTTGGAGGGTCACGTTCTGGTGGACAACTACATTCTTGCGCTCCCATTCATCAATTTGTGGCCGGTTCACAGAGATTGGTGGGGCTGATGACGTATCTTTCAACATAGACATGGTTCTGGAAACACGTGAAAAAATTTTAGATGATTAGTTGACAACAAAAAGTTTTTGTCTTTCTATATCTCCACCTTGATACAAAAAAGTAGAAATCTTTCAGAAAAAGCAATTTCAAAAAAGTAACTCTGTACAAAGAAATAACTTTCAAACACAAACTGCCCTCTCGAAAACAACTACTTTCATAAAAACATTAAATTACATGAAAGAAAAAATATTTTCAAAATAAATACTCTTATATGAACACTAAACTATACAAAACATAGTTTAAAGAAAGCCAAAAAACTTTCTTCAACAAAACTCTCTCTTAAAAAATATATTCCTCACAATTTAATATGAATAGTAGTGTGTACTTACATCGGGATGATTTCAACTACTAAGAATCGGCGGCATTGATCGTGTTGCTTGACTTGGCTACGTCACTGAACTGAAAGAAAGGAAACAAATTTTAAAAAAATAACTACACATGACGTGCACGCGCTATATAACGTACACATAGCTCAAAGTCATTTAGAACCTTCAACGTTATATAACGTACAAATAGCCCAAAGTCTTTCACAATATTCGAAGTTATATTATGATGTACACATAAAAGCACCCTTTCGAAAACAACTACTTTCATGAAAACATTGAATTACACAAAAAAACCTAACTTTTCCCAAAAATATAACCCTTTCAATTCAATATAAATAGTATAGTAGTGTGTCCTACTCATATAGAGATGATATCATCTGCTAAAAGTCGACGGCGTTGATCGTGTTGCTCGACTTGGCTGCGTTACTGAACTGAAAGAAAAGAAGCAATTTCAAAAAAAAACTTCATGTAACGTGCACGCGCTAAATAACGTACACATAGCTCAAGGTCGTTTAGAACCTTCCAAGATATATCAGGTACACATAGCTCAAAGTCGTTCAGAATATTCGAAGTTATATTACGTATACATAAAAGTACCCTCTCGAAAACAAATACTTTCATAAAAACATTGATTACACGAAGAAAGATACTTTCGAAACAAATACTTTCATATGAATACTGAATTATACAAAAAAAGTTGACTGTGTCACTGCAAGTTAGTTTGATGCGTAAGAGATACTACAATAGAATGATGAGTTGTCCCTTCTGATGAGCGTCTTATCTAGTGTTTGGAAGGCTCAGGCTTTCTGGTGGGGGTAGAATTCGAGTTGGATGATTTGTCCCGATGGTACAAAATTAAAAAATGGTAGAAGAGGGTGGTAAGAGCTTATTGTCGCTAGAAATAATTGGGTTTCACAATTGTCCAGACTACGGGCTCATATAATCACAAAATTGTTATAATTTCAACATTTCCTACCCTATAAAACTTTGCTGATGTACTTTCTATGAAATTAGTTGGTTTCCCCAAATACCCAAACAACTTGAGAGCTTGCATCCCTTCAATAAAATAATACAGTTGTCCGAACTTCAGGCTCATATAATCATAAAATATTTTTATAACTGTGTTACCCGAATGTTATAAAACTTTATTTTTATTATGAAAAATGAGAAATGAAAATTTTCTGTGTTTTTTACCACTTTTATTCGTAACTAAAGTTACTGTAGTTTCGTCCTACTTTTACATAAAATGAAAATCACTTCTGAATACATTCATCGTTCGTAATATCGCACCACCTGTTTCAACAATCCTAATGTAATCGTCAATTCAAATTTGATTTTTAATAATGGATAGTTTTATATCTTTTGCCTTTTTAATTTTATTCGACACAATTTGAACGTGAAAGGCTTTCGTACCGGTGCCATGAAAACTAATTAAAGGGTCATTTGGAAGTTCATCTTTGATATTTCCAATCAGATTGTTAACTGGCACATGGCATTTATTACCCAACGCATAGTTGGAAGTATCAAATTTATCAACATTTTCAATGATAAAATCATAAGAATTGTCTGTCATTGTTTTCAATATCATAAAATCCGTATCGGTATAGAGAAAAGAAGCTTGAGGTCCGTAATGTTTTTCAATGACATCGTAGAAAAATTCGTAAATGACAGTTATCGACATATCCAATATACTAAACCCCAGACAGAATGGTTTGTTATAACAAACCTCAACTTCACCCATATGTATAACTACAGGGTCATCGGCAAATATGGATAATGTTTTGAAATTAGGGTGAGCTATCAGAGCATTGGCACCCATACCTCTTCGTATAGATTCCCAATGTGTAACAATTCGAATGTTTCTTCTATTGTTAACGTTTTCCATCGTCTTATTATATATAGTGTTCACATTCAATTTGAGTTGATTCTTCTCAAACCTATTGATGGCTTCATTCCTCAGGTTAGTATTTAAATCGATATATTTTTTCAACCATGGTAACTGATCGAATCTGAGAATTCTATGAGTTCTCATCAACATTAAACCATTACGAACCGCCTGTTTCAAATTCCTTTCAATTGATGTCGCAATGAAGTCCGCTCATTATTAAAGTACAATAAACAACAATCACAGAAATATTTTCTATGGTCGTGTGCAGATATTTGAGATGATACCAATCTCGATAAATCTTCAATTCAACAATAATGACTGTTACCAAAATCATCCATCAAATTCAGCAGATTTATATGACTAATAAGTCTATGTTTCGAATATTGTAACGGGCCTACAATTCCATATTCAACTCTACAATTTTTGAAACAATTTTCCAAACCATAAACATTGATAGAGCAATCATTCATAATCTCAAATTTAGGAATATCTTTCAACTTTACTGAAAAATCCATACCTGTTACATTCAACACAGTAGAGAAGTAATGCTATGATGACATTTCACACACTCTCACACTGGCAGGATACAAAGCTGAAGTTACAGCCCATGCAAAGCAGTACTGATCTTGATTCACAACACTTTCCTTTAACTCAGTGAATTTGAGTAAATTGATATAAGAAGCCCCTCCAAGGGGGCTACACTCATTAACATTCAACTACATAAACAGAATTATCTCGATAGTCCAACCTGAAAATAGATTTTCTCTTCAAATTTAATAACCAATTTTGTGAATACATCACATATCTGAATCTCGATCTTGAAATTCCATTGCTTGAGCAGTTGAAGCATCAATAAAAGTGTTATAAACCACATTCAAATCATTCGATTGATCGACAACTTGATTGGGACTATTGAATGATTTTACTTCTAAAAACTCTTTAGTTTGAAGATAATAACATCCAAACACCTCCATATTGACTTTCACACTTTCATGGATATTTAATGTAACACTTTTTCGAGTAGTTTCAAATTTTTTTGCTTCAATTCATTGAAAAATGTGGGGTAATCCACATGACGGTTTTGACTATCCACTCTGTAGCTTACAATTCTACACTTGAATGCTGTGCGTATGATTTTAACACTTTCTCCTCCGATGAACATTCACCTGATCTTTTGCAATATTCAAAGTGCAGCACAAACAGGTCTGCATTTCTGGAGGTGTTGCAGGGTTTAACCTAGACCTCTTCGACGTTGATAGTCCTTCATTATTTTCGAGAGTACATGAATCACGCTGATGACGACGCAAGTTGTCACTTCGCGTGAAACTATTTCCACAGTGACTACACGTATACATCTTGTATATAATACCACACGAATATAAGCAGAATATGGGAAAAAATGAAACAGTCACAACTCCCCACTCCAATCCGAGGTAAATCTATAACGTTCCATTCAAGGTTACTCAAACTCAAGTTCATTTATCAAGGACAATCATTCAAAGTCACTCAAACCTAAGGTTATGTATAAAGGACAAAGCCTGTCGTCATTCAATGTTATAACGTCACACGCAACTCAAGGCCAAGTCATAGACGGAGAGTAAAAAAGGAGTTCCAGGTCATGACGTTACACGCAACTCATGTCCAAGTCATAGGCGGCATCATTCAGTATGCCGTCCTTCCTGTTTTATTCAAATAATACTCCTTTCATTCACATTCATTGTGGCATTTTCAATAAATAGGGTATTCATGTTAGCAAAACACTCCCAAATGGTATTCTCTAAATGTCCTTCGTTTGTAAATGATCTGCACATATACACTTTCTGTTTCAGATAACCCCGCAGAAAAAAGTCCATCGGAGATAAGTCCGGTGATCTTGATGGCCAATAGTCTTCCCAATCTTCTCCTATCACTTTGCCCTGACTGAGACACTGTTTCACTTCTACCATTTGGTGGATCGGTGCTCCGTCAAGCTGATACCACAAATTTCGTCTAACACTTGGAGGCAGATTATCCAAAACTTCAGACAACTGATTCATAATGAAATTTCTGTACATGTTTGCGTTCAAATTATCTCTAAAAAATATGGTCCAATTATTTGGTTACGTCATAACTCACACCACACATTTGTCTTGAATAAATAGTGGTCACGGCATTCTATTACAAAATTTGGATTATTGTTGGACCACCAGCGACAATTATTTTCGGAACTAACTGGTCCGTACGGCGTTAAAATTGCCTCGTCTGTCCATAAAATTCTGTAAGAAAGTGCGATATCATTTTCGAATATTGAAATCTCTTTCTTTAAGAGTGTGTATGAACTTTGGCTTTCAGGGATGGAATTTATTCTTGTGCAAAATTCTTTTCACAGTTTCTCTGTCAAACCCTGCATCTTCACAAATACTCCCAATGCGTGGTGGGCTGCCTTTTATATTTCGGGATTAGAGAACAAAAACAAATATTAATTATAGAAAATACTTTATTGTTTTTCAAAATATTCCCCATGAAGATCTATACACTTTTGCATGCGTTTGAACCAATTGTCGAAGTACTTTTGCCACTCTGATTGAGGTATCTCCATTTGATTTTTGTGACCAGAAGCATCATCGTAGGAAAGAGAATAAAATAAATATTCTTTTGATGAACAGAGACACCAGAGCTTGAAGCCGAATCTAACGGGCTTCCCTTTCAAAAACATCTTACAAGAATGTTTACCAAAATAGGTTACCATTTTTTCATCGATTGATAAAATACCCCATTGTGAATTCTTTTTGTTGATCGCATCTAAATATTGTCTGACTTTGGCGAATTTGTCATTTGCATTCAGTTTATTATTATCTAATAAATGTAAATTTCTCTTTATTTCTTGGAATCTATATCTGCTCATACATTTCTTTACCGAAGGTAATCCTTTATCCTCGTCATTGAACCAATAGAAATGAATTTGGGGTAATGTATGATAACCTGATAGTAACATAATTCCCAAAAAATTGAACGCCTTGGAGTGAGCCAATCCTGGAAAATTTTGCCAGGAGTCTTCGAAACTACTTGCCATCCAGATGTTCAATGTTTGTTTGGCAATTTCTGAAGCGATGCCAATGAAGGTTCTGGTCCGATGAATCTACTAGGAGCACCCTCCTTTGCAAGGGAGTCAGCAGCCTCGTTGCCTTCCAGAACAGTGTGGCCAGGAATCCAGACCAGAGTCTTTTTATTGTGGAGAGTCGTTCTTAGCAATTTGCTACCAATTCAGACGTTGCTCGGTAGGAGCCAAGAGCTTCCAATGTCGCTTGACTGTCCGAGAAATCGCATAGGTTCCTAGGCAGGTTGATATCTCTGTCCTGGGTCTTCAACTGAAAACACCTGTGAGGATGTAAGGCTAATTTATCGTACCGATTTGGGGTGTGGGTCTTTTCGATCCACTTTAGGTATATATACCACCCTTGCTGCCAACTAATTGAGTGGTATGTAGTTTCACGCCAGACAAGCTCTATGCAATTTCATAAGAATGGGTAAAATTATTTCCAGTTCGTTTTGCAAAAGAGCTGGAAATCCATCTTCTCCAGAAGATTTGAAGGGCTGAAACGAGTTGATAGCCTATTCAACTGCCAGTGCTGTGATAACCTTCTTGACGACATCCCAATCGCTATTTTTTGGGCGTTCAGTTCTCTCAAAAAGTTGAGGTCTGTTATCAAGAGTCTGATTTCAGGAAAGTTGTTTTCTATCAAAAGCTCTAATATTTTTTTTCTAGACGTCGTAAATTGTATTGACTACTTTTAATAAAAATGGTTAGTAGGTGGCACCGTTCCAACCCCTGAATGACAGGAATAAATGTATTACGCGTGAGATTTTTCATTTGTTTGTTATTGTCCTTTTACAAAATAAAATTTAATTCACGAGAGAGACATTTCAAACATTAAATCTACTCACGCTTATCTTATAAACTGTTCGAAATGTCGTCCATTTTGCTGTGAACAGTAATAAAGTCTGTTTTCGAACTACCCTCTAACATTAGGAAAAACTTCACTAGGAATCGACTGGCATGCTGCTGTAATTCTTCCTTTAAATTCCTCAATATTGGGGTTGTGTTTCATTAACAACGGATTTAAGATTCCCCCAAAGAGAGAAATCTGAAAGTGTTGAATTCGGTGATCTCGGAGGCCATTCAACTGCTCCCCTTCTGCCAATCCATCTATCCAGAAGTCTCTCGTTTAACCACCGTCGAACTGAAATAAAATGAGGTGGATGCAATCCAGCATTTCAGGGTATGCTTAGATGAGGAGCTCCATACATGAGAAGAATACTCCAAAAAAGGTCTGATCTGAGCTTTATAAAGCATCAAAAGTTGCTGAGGTGTACAGCTTTCTGATTCGGAACAGTGATCCAAACTTTTGAAAAGCAGCCTTTGCAATTCCAGCGACATGTTTGTGCTATATTGGTGTCCATTTCAACCTCCAACAAACTTACCGAAGCAGAAAGCGAAATTGTATGTCCTGACATTATTATATCCGGTTCGGAGACATTCATCTTTTTGGAGATGCCTGGGTGTATGTTGTGTTGAATTGAATCTTGTTCATGCATTCAACGTCTGGATGCAGCTCTTCTTAATATGGGCACTTCCCTCACGAACACGTGCCTTCCAGTTGAAACGAGCGACCCGGAATGAGAAATTCAATACTGAGACTAAAAATATCGTGAAACACGTGATCCTCAATTTTCACATCATCACGCAAAAAACAACCCATTGTCAGCCATCCCCTACCCATAACAATCCACATGTAAATACATTCAAATGTAAATTATAGACAAAAAGTCTAGTGACACTTTATTTAAAAGGTCTTTTATTCTGTATCCAATCCTGTAACATTTTTGATAACACAATTAATAAGCAACGTCAGAAAGAAGTGAAAGAATTTTTTAAGTTTGTAAATAATTTCGAACTAGAAAACGAAAATTAACAAAAAATTCACATATTAATCTGCATACATTTGTATGAACGAGCTTGTTTTCTCCCTAACATTCTGGAGAATATCAGGTGATAGTAGCCTACAGCACTTGGTAATTTCTTTCAGTAAATTGTTTACACCAGTTGGTTGCGCAATACGCAATAAGCTCAAGAGGCTGCATTGTTCTCCGGAGACTTGGAAGAAATGGACAAGTCAGGCAGCTCCCAAGTAACTAATAATGATAATAATCGTTGTGTCTGGTATACTTTTGATTTCAAACATTTCCATTGGAAAAAGTCCAGTAGAGTCAAATCAGGAGATGTGAGTGGTCATTCATCAGAACCTCTTCTTTGAATCCATCGACCGGGAAGTCACTATCGTACTGGTACTATGCAATGAGGAAGAGCCCCATTTTGTGGACAATCTACCACATTTTGCAGTAGAGGATGTAACTGAATAGTCCAGTCAATCCATTCAAAAATCCGTTTTGAATTCATTTTCTGATAACCAGCTATCGCTCTCTCACGAACGACAACCTTCAGTGATCGAAACTTGTGCGAGATAGGAATTAACTAGGTCCTACTTTACTAGTACGAGTTGAGCGACACGCAGTAAAAATCTATGGTTTGGTCATCGGGCGCGAACCAATATTCCACATAGCGGTCGATTAAATGACTATTCGACCGACGCTATAGTCGCAATCTCTCTTTAAACCCTATCGTACCTGTTGGATTTTGTCAAAGTTTGGTACTTCAAGGATGAGAACGAGGTACAATGTGTTAGATGAAAGTACACACATACCTGTCACGCCAGTATACACGCCATCGGTTCTTTCTCTCACACTCTCTCAACGGTACGGGAGCATGTGCCGGATTATAGCATGAAAGGATGGACTCGAAATGTCGAGACGTGGACAAAAAAATGCTTATCCAGAAACGAGCGGCTATTTCCAAACCAGATATACTCTTTATATCTAGCTGTATATTTTTGGTTAAGCTACTGAATCACAAGGCACCCATAAATTTCAAACGTATATTTATAAAAAATAATAGGGATGAAATCGGACATGTAATAGCTGACATATAGTAGATAAATTCGGATCAGGATACAATTAACATATTATAATGGAGGCTGAACCACTTTTCAGACACACAAATACCTGAAATATATTTTTGATGGTATTTCTTTCAGTTCAACTATTATTATTAAAAAAATACTAGCTTTCCTAACCTAACCAAGTATCTGCAAAAATATTTCGCGAGAGATAATCAGTCATTTACAACAAATGATGTTTAACAATAATACTTATAATATGTTCGGCAACCTCGTATATAACAATCCCCAAAATTCAATAGGAGAAAAAATTGATGGATGCGGCCATTACTACGTCGTAAGAGATCATCATGGAAAATGTAAGTAATACGAGACATTGCGCATAAATATCCTACAATGATTACAATCAAACAGTAACACAATGAAGGGTACATAATCTCATAGAAATAAGTCACATCAAAACCATATATTGATAACATCATAGAGCAATAAGGAGTTATCAAATTCATTTCAGCAACAATAGTATCGAGAGTATCATGATCAAAATTCCCTGCGTATTTATAGGGGTTAACCCAACATAATATTATAAAACTTCAAAACATTGGGCAAAACCATCAATACCTCTTGAACGTATAATATTATGCACTCTTAAAATGATTACGAAAAACTCTACTCGCAAACATTAGTCGAATTACGTTCAGATAATATCGCGTTAATACTCACTTGAAGTCCAAGCCAAAATAGATAACTTTCTAGGAGTTTTACTTTTAAGGACTCACTCATAGTATTTCGGGTCGCCTTGGTAATTAACGGTAACACTTTTTATATTATGCGTTATAGGTGTGTTCTATTCAGAGATTCGAAACTAAATTGATTTTATAATATTTTCTTTCTGATGGTCTTGTACTATTTTTCCTTTATGTTTCCAATGATAAACTATTTATGGGCGGAAGTGAACTGCATATTTCTCGTGACACATTATAATTATTCTAGAATTAGGTTTTTGGTGATGGGAACTGAACTCAATTTCTACTCTTCACATATTCACTAATCACCCGGAGTTCAACACTGGATTACTTTCACTCGGCACATTTCGCACTGACGATGTGTTTTGCTTGGAAGTTAAAACTATACTCCTTGTTTAATCCGTTACCTCGCGTATTTATACGTGTTCATCGATTGAATTCCGCCGATACTGCAAGTGTGGTGATTATAATTATCTCGCGGCTTCTTTAGTCTGTCTAGTTTATGACCCTATTGATTACCGTTTTAACGGTTGTTGATACAGCTGCACGTGTATCGGTGACTCCCTACTCCTTTTGAAAAAATGTCGACAATAGACGACGGTTCGGGTGAAGTCTTGATAATTGCATTACTTAGATCTGACCTATTTTTCGTTCATCACAAATCCTTCCTTACCGACAAAAGATAACGACATCTAATATGTTGTTATCGAATACTGGATTACATCTTACGCTTATTATACGTCACAACATGTTCTATCTCTCGCCTTATTTCTTTTTCTTCATCATTACAACTGGAATCTAAACTTATTTTTTTCCTCTGGCATGGCTAGTCAAAATCAATATTACTATTGTTAATAATTACATATAATACTTATTCCTGTATGTATAGAGTTGGTCACTCATGAAATCTCGCTACCGTTAAATAATAAAAAAATTGGTAATCGCTTGTTCATATACCCAATCACTATATCGAAACAGTAACTAATATACATACACATTTCCTAATGCCATTTCTATACAATGAGGCTGATTCCTGTATCGTTTCTAATTCCCACTACTGCTCTCGGACCGTTTTCTCACCACCAGTAGCTTAACATTCGGTCCATTCAAGCAGTTCCTTGGTCCCAGTCAGATGAGTCCCTGTTCGGTGTCGGGAGCGGTCCTCTAGGGTCTAGGGAGTACGTTGAGTCTGGGCATGCTCGACGAAGACACCACCGGAAGGGCTAACTGTGAGTCATTGCTTGGCCCTATGCAGGCAATGGGGGAGGGGCTACGTACCCTATGGCTATGGTCTTCATTCCTGGCATACGGCAGGGGATTCTGGAGTAAATCGGCAATCGGAAGGACACCTCTCGTAATTTTTCATAATAATCTGGCTGGGGCTCCATTTCTCCTGTCCTGTATCCCGACCATCTCGGTTCTGGTTGAGCGTACGGGTTGGGCCTTTAGGTCTGCTGGGGTGTACTATGTAAACCGGCCTCATAGGATTTGAAAATCACAAACAGTAGCACTGATCTGTTCTCATTTCTATAAAAGTTTTGGTATAGGCGACATGGCACACTTCTCTTAACCATTAAATCCTGTCGATCCACCACTACGGAGATCTTGCCGACTTCTAATACTAAAACCACACAGAGTATCTCTCTCCTAAATTCTGGATTAACTACGTAGCTTAAGGCATCTAACAAAGCATCCATGTTTCAATAATAACGCTTTTGAATGTTTTCTTTTTTTTGACACACGAATTTCAATTTCACTTCACGCGGGAACCGGTTCAACGTCACTTTTGTGTCCGTTTGTTTTTACGAGAGTATAAGTCCTATTTTTCGAAAAACCTTGTAAGCACTTTTACTCGAACTATATATTCTACCACACGTGATTTGTCTGAAGTTCATTCACTCGCGTCGTAGTTACTACTGAAATCAAATATTGTTTTTCACTTATTATAAAGGGCTAAACTTCCAGCCACACACGACGATCATCTGTCGATTTTAACCCTATCAGAGACTTTATTACATACAGATAACAAAGATATATTTCATATAAGATGTTTCAAAAATTTTCTTATCTCTGCATTATTATTGAAATTATGTTCTTATTTGTATTATTACTATTTATTATTCTCTTTTATATGTTGCCATCTTAACATGAGTAGTTGTGATTTTAATTATGTATGGATGGAAAGTGTTATTTATTATGTGTATATATTCTTACATATTAAACCTTCTCTATTCTATATTGTGCTGCAGCACTAGGAGTATACATCCCTGTATTCCTATCAGATTATATTTCATTTTCTTTTCTTACATGTATTTACCTTCAGATTATTAATTGTGTTCTGGCTTATGAATATTTGAGCGAATTGCTGTTAGCTATAGATAAATTTTTATATCTTGAAATTTTACTTTTCTTTATATCATTATAGTGCCTTGATTTATTTGTTTAGCACCACACAAGCTTGTCTAAGGGGTGTTTTTCGCATTTATTTCTACTTTATATTGTATACATCAATTACTATAAAAATTAAGATTTGTTTGTTTGAAGAAATGAATTTTATTCATTCATTCATTATTCAATCATATCCGCATCTAATAACATACTCAAAATCCTTTTCGAAACACAAATTCCGACCGATATCCCCAAGCTCGTCTCAGTTTACGCCGTCGTATTTCCAATACGTGTTTGCAAACGGGTTGGAGATCACCATCATATTTTTTTCGGTTGGTGTCGTGGCCACAATCTCTGGGCTCACGGGTATCGAATTATCGTAAGGTTCCGATGGGTGCCTTTTCTGGGGTTGGACTCTTTGCTTCCGTTACCTCCACGTTGCTGATTTAATACGACCAGACAGCCACGAACAGATAAGTTGTTCATCAAGTTGAATAAATTTGAATTTGAACGTGCGAAGACTGAAAAATCTCCCAACGTTATTTTGATGGTGGACGTTACTACCACATTTTCATATTTCCTTCCTCGAAAATGATAACTAGTCCCGGAGCAAATTCCGTCATCTCCAAGTGTCCCTGCCAGGACGACCGATGTGGTTTGCATCGAATTAGGCCGTACTGTCGTGATACCGCAGTTATATTTTCGTCTGGGTTTTCACAATCGTAAGCGATCATTTTCGCTGCAACGATTCGTCTTTTCTGCCGTGCCCATATCATAACTGTAATAACAGTTTACAATCAATGCCTTCTTCCTTCTCTTTCATATTTATGCATTGATTCGTTTCTTCCGTATCGTTCTATCTGATCTCAAAACTATCTAATCTTACTATGCTGTTCACTAACCGCTAGATATTATCTCATACTAACCACCAAATACTCAATCTCACTCAATTCACTCTATATCAATCGATTAACTCGGTGCTTTTTTCATAATTATGTATTTCTATCTGAAATCCAAGGTGAATGAATCATTTACAGAACCATGTAATGAAGTGACGAAAATGAATTTGTTGGAAGCCATAAAAAATAATAAATCAATAAAAAACCCGAAATATATACCTCTAAACGAACAACTCGATCTATGTAGGTCTCTACCCTTGAATTTATGAATTTGGCAACACCGATTATCTCTATAATTCCATAATTGGTATCTCTATCCACTCAGTACCCAGTCTTTCAGACTACCTGTAACCCCATATAATTCGTGTACACACTCCAAAAAGTTAATTAGTTAATTTTACTTGATAATGGGCTAAACTCCGAAACCGGTCGTAAGAATAAATAAATGTAGTGAAAATTAGACAAAAAAGTTTTTTCGTTCATCTTATTAAAGTGAAAACTACATTTATCTAGACTAACTTTCAACCCCACACCCTGTCATATAGAAAACAGGCGATTCAATATCTCTAAATGTTCGCTACAATTTTTTCACATACGTCGTGAGTAGAAGATTCGATGATTTTCTGAAATTTTGAAGGTGCACATGCAACTCCATAGGGTAATCTTTGATACTGAAAAATACCTTTATGGGTAGAAATTGTAACTGAAACTTTAGAATCTTCATCTAGACATATTTGCGCGTAAGTCTGCCAAAGGTCAATTTCAGAGAAAACTATTCCACCCTATAATTTTTAAAAAAGATCATCAATTCGCAGCAGGGGAAATATTTAAATCTCCAAAACTGTGTTCAACGTGATTTTAAAGTCTCCGCAAATTCTGACCGCATCGTTTTTTTAAACTGGCACAATAGGAGTTGCCCAAGGAGAATAGTCCACCGGTTTGATTATACCTGAATCTTGCAAATTCTTCAATTCTCCTTCAACTTTATCACGAATGCCATATGATAATGGTCTTGCTCTGATGAATTTGGGAACTTTATTTTGATCTGAAACTGTATCTTTATTGAAAGTTCTTATTTCTGAAGAAAAAACTGAATTATATTTTCTCATCAAAACATATATTCAGCGATTCTGTCAGAAAATTTATCTGATTTATACCAAGTTAATACAGAGACATGAAATCTCTACCAAGAATAGCAGGTCCACCATTTTTTATTACAAAAAAATTCAAAATATTTTGAACATCATTATAGGTGAAATTGACCTTACACATCTCCAAAACAAACACTTTTTCATCTTTACAAACATTCAAACGTCTATCTGGAGAAGATAATTCGAGAAATTCTTTTTCCAAAAAATATCAGATACAGCCGATATGCTTGCACCTGTATCAAGTTGAAATGAGTAATTTTACTATCAATTAAAACTTGTACAATATAGTACAGAACATTTTTTCAAATTGAAATATAGTTCATTTCTTAGAATCCAATCAATGGTTTTATCAATATCTCTCTGCAGACCTATACAGTCTCGAACAGTTTGAATACGTTTGCTGAGTTTTAAGTGATTTGCAAAAAGTAAGCACTCCGAAAATTCAAGAGTTGAAAACAAATCATTAATAAAAAGATAAAAACAGAAGAGGTCCTAGGTTCGAGCCTTGTGGAACTCCAGAATCAGCCAGAAATTTTCCTGAAGTATTTCCATTATGATTGACCGTGAAGTATCGTTTTTGAAGATAATTTCATCAATTCAAGCAAATTTCTGGACAATCCATAGCCACTATGCTTTTCTAGGAGTAAGTCATGATGCACTCGATCAAATGCCTTTCGGAAGTCCGTGAAAACAATATCCAACTGTGATTTATTTCCTAACGTGTCAAAAATATTATTGCTTGATATCACCAAATTAGTGCTGATTGCTTTTTGTCTCATGAATCCGTGTTTTTGTGGTACTATATATTTATGAGTGTAATTAATGTGTTTGATAAAAATGATTTGATCAAATATTTTCGCTGGAGCACACATTATGAAAATTGCCCTATAATTTTCCACATCCATTTTGTTTCCCGACTTGTGTATTGGTATTGTTATAGAAGTTTTCCAAGCAGTTGGAAATGAACCAGTTTTAATGATCAAGTTGTAAATGTAAATCAATGGGACTTTCAGCCATTCACTACAGCCTTTCAAAATATAAGGAGGAATACCATCTGTACCTTCTGCCTTCTTGGGCAGAAGGTACAGCCTTCGAGCAAAAGCTCGAAAATTAAACAAGGCGGTGGTTTCTGACTATTTCTCCAAACTGAAAAAAACGATGGAATACAATGATCTTTTAAATAAGCCAGAAAAGTTTATTATATCGACAAAAGGGGGTGTCAGTTTAAGTTGCATAAAACTCCTACAGCTTTAGCGCAATGCGGTACAAAGAGAGTGCACCTAGTGGCACCTGAACATGCTGAAAATGTCACCGTAGTCTTATGTGGTAATGTTCTTGGCCAAGCAGTTCCACCAATGCTTTTCTTCGAGGGTAAAAAGATTAAATGAGAATGGTTAGATTCTCTACCGGCTGGCGCAGTTGGCCAAATGACTCCTAAAGGGAGTATGATTACGAAAGCTTTCATCGACTGGATTCACCATTTTTCAAAATTTAAACTTCCTAGACGATGCCTTCTCATATTTGATGGAGCTTAATGCCATTTAAATACTTCCATTGTAGATGCTGCACATGAGTTTCACCCAATGGATATGTGAGACGAATTACCAAACAGAGATTTGAAACATTTTTTTCTAAAGTTTGGGGCAAGGCTCTAACGTCTTCTAATATTTAGGCTGGTTTCGAAGTTAGGGCGGGCGCATACATACAACTGTTGCATCGACTAAACTGTTTCGTCGAGTTTCCTACTTTTTACTCAACTCAACGCAACTCAACAGTTTAATTGATGGAGGTGCACATACAATCGATTTTTTCATCTCCTCAAATCGACCAGTCTTTATTCAGCAACGCTCGAGTCAAGGTATTACAAACAATGTCAATTAACAAGAATGTTTTAGTTTGTGCTTTGCTTTATAGACATTTTAAGAGAAATACAAGAAGAAGATACTGTGTACATCCTGTACTCAGTGATAGATTATCTAGTGGGATATTTCATACGTTAAATTCCGGTCGAAAAGCGTCAATATGAGGTGTGGCTTAAAATTTTTCGCCGTCTGTCATAGACTGTAACGTAAGAACTAAAGAGAGAGAGAGCAAAATGTTTGTCTTCATCTAAACCATCTTTTAATATGTTCAACAAAGATTCTTCGAACTTTGGTCCTGAGTTATATTTTTGTTTCTTATATTTTATCTTATAGGTACATTTGAGCTCATATTGTCAGAGGTTTCAGTCTCATCTTGGTCTTTAGCTGCAGTGGAATCTAAATTATCATCAGTGGGTTGTTGTGCCAATGAAGATTTCAGAAATAGCAACTTCTCAAAATATCGATATTTCCGCTTGTACGGATGTTGTTTTTTGAACCTTCAATTCTCTTGAAAAGCAGGTTCCCAACTTAAGCCATTTCTGCTGGACCTCTGCACCTGTATACAATAAAAATATATATTCATTTATTTATCTATTTAAGAGATAATAATTACAAAAGTTGCAGCTTATTTCTATAATACAGGGTGTAACGGAAAGGGGGCGTACATGTGCCCAAAGGGAGATAAAGAATTTACTCATGAAATTAAGCAACTTTCCCGAAAATCGAAATCAAAAAAATTTTTATGAGTACATTTAACTTCCTTCGGGTGTATACCTCCTTTCCGTTACATCCTGTATAATTTTATGTAATACATATATTTTCTACAGATATCTGGCAACTTGCAACAGCTTCAATGCCCTCTCATTTACATATCGAATAGGAGCAACAACTGTAAAAGACATCGTAAGAGATACGTGTGATAAAATTTGGGCAACAATGCAACCAGTTTATATGCCTCAAAGGACAGAAGAAGATTGGGTAGAAATTGCAGATCAATTTTACACTCGAACTGATTTCCCTAATGTCATTGGCGCCCTCGATGGTAAACATATTCGGTTAATTCAACCATATAAGTCTGGATCTTGATTTTTTAATTATAAAAAATACCATTCTATGGTGTTAATGGCTTGGACTGTTGCTGATTACAAATTCATTCACATTGATGTTGGTGCATATGGAGGTTCTTGCGATTCAAGTGTTTTCAAAAACTCTAATATGGAAATGAGATTAGAGGAAAATAGTTTGAACATTCCGAATGGAAGAATATTGCCCCATGACAATAATAAAAAAAAAGATGTCATTTTATCTCGTGGCTGATGATGCGTTTGGGCTTTCCAATAATATTTTACGTCCTTATTCAAAAAGGAACTTATCTTATGAAAAAAAGTCTACAACTATAGACACACAAGAGCTCGCCGGATGGTAGAATGCACTTTTGGTATTTTAGCCAATAAATGGCGAATATTTCATAGAGGGCTTGATGTAAACCTAGCTTTGGCAGAATCTATAGGTAATCAAAACATGTTGTGTACTACATAACCTCGTACGAATTAAAGATGGAATACCATTCAAAGACACGTTTAATGACGCTCCAGTAGAAAATATAATATCTCATTGTGACAATAGAGGCAGAAATCTAACCGGTGGTACAAATGTACGACAGTACTTAACGTCTTATTTTGTTTCTCCTCGAGGCTCTGTACCATGGAAATACGATAAAGTATAAAATGTTTGTTTAATAAATGAAGAATATAATAATTGAAACTCACCTTATTTTTTTTTATATTTTGGGTCTAGTTCCAACCATCCAGATACGACTTCCATGCAAACTTCCTTCCATAGCATTTTCTTCAGATTGATGTCTGAATACTCTCTCAGACTCTTTAAGTAAAGCGCAGGCCTTTTTTCTATGCTATTAATGAACTCCTTCGTGTCATCCGTAATAGTTCCCGCCATGGTGACAAGTGACAAGAGACGTGACGCCGCTTCAAATGCACGAGACTGGCAGTCGCGGATCGACTGTTTAGTCGATGGTCTGCGCACATCAATACTATGCAATACAAATTGAGCGCTTGATCGATAGTTGTCCAACTTTTAAATCAAAAGCAAATCGATAAAGCTTTTTGACTTTTTTGTCGAGCAACTATCGAGTTGACAGTGTGTGCACTTTAATATATTCTTTTAAATATATAAAACACAACAAAACAGTTGTTCAACTAAAAGTTGTATGTATGCGCTAGCCCTTACGCAATCAAAATGAGACACTATTAAAATAGTTCCAAATTACTCCATGCGAATGATACCAAAATTTACTTCAATTCATCACCTTTTACGGAAAAACTTGGACTCAATTCCCAAAGGATGTAATGAATGGTTACTTCCATTGAATATTGCTAAATGTGTCATCTTTCATATCAAAAAACAGCTATTTTTCCTTACACATTACGATTTAATCAATCACAAACTAGAAACAAACTGTTACTCACCTGACACTTAGAACTAGTGTGTTTCATCACTTCAGACCTCACCTAGTCCAATCATATTCTGTCAACATGCGAAAATACCCTTCATGACATCGATGAAACTACTAAACTTACGTTCATTCCATCTAATTGAACTCTGTTGAAAAACCATCCTTCATATACCGAAAGATGCATCCGGAGGAGATATCATCTTCTCCTTCCACACTCTCATATAAAATTATACTAGCCTAAGCCAAATTTTCATTCGGATCTTTGATTGAATTACAAGACCATTGATTCAAACTGAAGAAGTAAACTTTGAGATCAAAAAATGAAAGCACTTTCAAGGCCTCCGTATTTTTGATATAATAAAAAGTTGATGGGCTACATCTTTGAATGCTATTGAAAATTGAATCGATGATTAACGTATTCAGAAAACACTTCATTGTGAGATTTTCACTAAACAGTTTTTCAAAAACACAAAACGTGTTTCGCCATACAATGGCTTCTTCGGGCGTGTCTTTACATCTTTACAATCGATGACATCTTGCTTTGATCCTTATGTTCATAATTTTGTACTCTGCTATGCTATCATGTTTATATTTTTATCAGTGTCCATATTGATATTATAATAATGATAATGATAAAGTCTTTATTATTCCCAATTTTAGTACATATAAATAAAAATAATCCTTCAAAATATATTCAAGAAAATAAAGGGCGAAGTTCAACTCGGCAGGGGCGAGTGCTACTCTGTTCTTCCAGCTTTCAGATATTGTCCTCAGCTTTCAACTAATGTTTAGTATGTTTAGTTATTGTTAAGGTGTGGAATCAACTTACAACTGAACTGTACTTTATTATCTATTGGATAACAACATGTATCTTCGACCGCATACTACACATAGAGAGAGCGCCTTCAACCGCGGCTCCTTTTGCTACCTTCTAAAACAGTGTTGCCAACTTAGCATAAGCATAGAATACAATATAAATGTATTACAATACTCAACACGCCTCCTTACATTTATATTGTACTTAGAATAATTTAAATTTAAGATAATTCGAAATTTTTCAAACTTATCTCTACACAATGCTTTTGTCAATAAATCAGCCATATTTTCACCTGAATTTATTTCAACTACATTTATAATATTTTCT
>WOGR01000978.1:0-21794 GCA_015342045.1 Leptinotarsa lineolata
GTAATTCACCCTGTATATTAGATTATTATTTTAAAATACGGTAAATTGACATCAAAAATCGACGTGTTTCAGGATTATTTCGTAAAATGACCTGTTTCGCTAAAAATGAATTTGTTCCATACTTCACGGACACAGTGTATAAATATAATGTATTATCAAGTAATTAGATAATTTGGCAATACTCACGACAAGTTTAAGGTAAATTTGGGACATAAGAGGTTTCAATCAAAAGAGTGCATGTTTTTCACACACACATTAGTTATAAGAAGTTGTAGTTTGTATTATTGTAATGAATAAACCTAAGTTAAGTGCGCGAAGCAAGCTTATTGTTTCTTTGGCTACAAACAGAGGAGATAAAAACGAAGATATTCTTAATGCCAAGGATAAAGGAAATCTTCAAAAACTTGTTTTTAATCCACTTGAAAATAATGCCGCGGGAAAGTTACCCAAACATCTACAAGATGATATTGACATAATGAAGTATAGATATTGTTACGAACACCATACTGACGACAAAAAATCTAATTCGAATATTGATGTGAAAGATGCCCCTTTACCACGAAGAATATTCTGCTGCCATTGCAATGTAGAGGATATGAATATTGGTGTCAATAAAAGTGACATATATTCCAATACAATGTCCCCGAAAAAGTGTAAATTGTTTCAGATGTATTGTAGACAAAAATAAATTGAAATGCGTATCATAAAATGTATCAGTCATGTCACGGAAGTTCGAGCTACAAGCTATCGGGACAAGTGTCTTGAGTGCAGACTTTTTTCCGCCAATTAAATTGGATAGAAGCAAACGTTATGGATTAGGACTTTTGGGATTCTATGGATGCAACACAATCCATAATATAACCGAAGTGAATAATCTAATCAGTTTCAGAATCAGTGATGACACCTCACCCATACTCCACCATTGAAATCCCATGTGGTGCTTATGAAATAGAAGAAATCAATGTTGTTATATAAAAACATATTATGTTTAAATTATTTCACGACAAAAACCCAAACGATATCATTGCATATGACATTTTCTACCTACATGCCAATAATAATATATTCAAATGTGAGATGCGATCCAAATATCCACATCTATAGCAAATATGATGGAATTTAGTCATGATATATTTCCACCGAAGCAAATACATGAATCATCACAGCCGATAAATATTACAGTAGTAAGAATCATTCGCTTGGATGGCCATATAATATCTGGTTCTTATATTAACAATGAAGAATCTCACATTCCCCTTTCATTCGATATTGATTTTGAGGCTGGATAGAATCTCACAAGGAAACCACAAAACATTATATATATGCCAGAAGGTCATCAGTTGACTCACATCACAGTGCGTATTTTAATTGAAAATAATCTTATCGGTTTTGGAAATGATGAAGAGATATGAAGAAAATCAAATAACTTTTAATAATGGGTTTTCGTTATAATAGACAAAATCATCGAGAACCACATGTCCAAAACAATTACACTACTAAAAAGTAATGCTCGACTAGAAAAAAGCTCATTCCAACAAGTGTATGCTAAACAGTTAGCACGCCACGCTCTGTCTGTGAAAGATCTTAAATTCTTGGAATCGATTGGATTGAAAGTGAGGAAATAACAATGGTGCTCGAAACGAACAATGAAAAGTGGAATATATTTTATGAACCAGTGCTTGATCATTCCCTCATAAGTTTACACGAGCACACGTATAAATCATATGGATCACAACTGTTCAGGAATTCAGATGAAATTCGAAAACATGCTCTCTCGAATAATGTAATTGCTCTCCTTTTTGATGAAATCCGTTATGGAATGGGTGGTGAACAAGTAGCTATTGTTAGAAAACCAGGGATAACATCTACAATGAAAACTATGATCTCGTTTGGGTCATCGCATGCAAATACCTTAACAACTGGATGAGGGCTTTCCCAATCAAAACAGGATATCTTGGATGTAACCAGTCACGTATCCAGCGGAAAATTACCACTGAAATATTTGATAGGTTTTGCTGAAGATTACACCAAAAATGTCTCAAATGCCAAACAAGAACTAATTATAATAATCGCTCGCTCTTTCCAAAACTCATTTTGGGTGACAAATTTCTAACTTACAATGCATTGGATGGCTTAGTTCACAGCAGATATTGACACTCATTATATCAGTGATTGTATTTTGTCTTTCATTATATCTTTGAATTTATTCATTTTCTTTTCTCTTCATTCATATTTTTATTTTGTAATAATTTTTTCCAATATTATATAATGAGAATTGAATAAATAAAACATGAAAATGATACCAATGTACTTTATTTAGTTTTTTGGTACATATAAACAATCCAAAATTATTTCTTCCTCATATTGATCCTTTTTCTCGACCGTCTTCAATTTCCTCACGATTTTGATCATTCAATTGAAACTTTTGAATGATCCATTCTGGTAGATATAGTTGGAAGACTGTACAGCAATCTCCTCAAGTTCAATTCAATCATTGCCTCACAGAGATGATGCAGATCCAAAGTCCCAGCTAGAAATTTGTCGCTATCTTTCGCACCACTGTTGTAGTTCACAGTATCACGAAAACACTATTCGATCTTTTCTTTATCATAGCACACACTCAGGTCATTATTGGTTGCATACTCAGCATTCTCACTCAATACCTTCAATTCGGAAGACAGAATTTGGATGGATGAAGCGAGATCCTCGTCCTCGATCCAGTGTTCACTAGCATACTGCATCGACATCTTTAAATGATTGAACTGAAAACAAATGAGAATAAACATTAGATCAACCATGAAGTCATCAACATCACTAATAATACTCACATAAGACTTCATCGTCTTTCGATTCATGAAGTGAGTGTGTTCAACAATGTATGAAAATATTCATATGTTTCCTTACAATTGACATCCAAACAATCTTATATACAAAAAAAACACTAATAACCTAATAAAAATGATTGCTACTAATTGTATTCATTACAATTGAAATCGACAAGAGATCTTGTTTTCATGCCAGCAAAACTTTGTGGACTCTGACCTAAATATACTAGTGTATATTTACCACTCGATGAATTGATGCAAGTTATATCATCATATCAGAATTGCATTGGGATTCGTTTGGGTAGTCATGTTTTGAATAATTTATTATTGTTCCTAACATCTTCCAAGATTAATAAAATTGATTTACCATACCGAGTGGAGAAAAAGTCATATTCCTTATTACATATGCTTCATTTATTGGCAATGATGATAAGACTCTGCTCCAACACTTCCACCTTCTGTATAATCACATTATTGATTTTTTTCAAGTTTACTTTTGAAACGGACGTGATGAATAATTGAATGGAAAATATAAGCAGTTTTCAACAGAAAAACATACACAATTGCTTACTGCTGTAAATATGGCACTAAATAACTCACTCACAAACAATTTATAACTGCCGCAGATATCTTCTTTTAATGATTCCATATGAACATAATCATTTCTTTTATAATGGACAACGAGCCACCTCCCACCACAATCTATGCAATTGCGCACACATCGCCAGTAGGGCACGAACAATCCCCACCATTCCAATTCGATGAGTTTATAGAAAGCAGTGCGAGCATTCATTCGTGACTGGAACTTCATGAAGTGCAGATGTGAGGTACAGTTAGTGCTCGTGTTAGTTGGTAGTGGTGGGGAGAACAAACCCACCATTCCAAATCGATGAGTTTACAGAACGCAGTGCAGGCATTCATTCGTGGCTGGAACTTCGTGGAGTGCAGATGTGAGGCGTAGTGAGTGCTCGTGGATGTGAATCTTGGGTGGGTGGTGTAAGTGTGTATGTGCTTGTGTGTATTCTATGCAAACTAGTTTGTGCAGAGTACACACGAAGGATTATGCTAAACCTACTCTTTACCGTGTATGCAATATATTCTTCATATTCATGAAGGATATCTTCACCGTGTATGCAAATTCCGATGTCATTTGTACTATGTACAAGAAAGTTTGTACTTAGTATACATAAAGGATAATCTGACCCAAGGTCAAACAATTGTCATGATGTCACCCCCCTACCACCAAATGCCTCAGACAAAGAAAATATTCCTAGAACTACATTTTTAGCTATGCACCAGACATATCATTCAATTAATTACACCATTTGTCATTAATTAATCATTAATGACGTCACAGTAGTGGGGGAGGATTAGAACCGGCTTAAATCTCTTATTACTGTGGTGGTGAAAGAAAATCTGCATAACTATTTCCTGAATTAACAAAGTGTATTTCATAGTCAAAAGCAGACAGTATGTGTGCTCACTTTTGCATTCTGTACTGCAAATACTGGAATTCCTTTTTTGTCACTAAATATTGTTAGTAGTAGTAGTAGTTTGTGGTCTGTAAAAAGTTAAAAATTTCTGCCAAACAAGTGCTGAACAAAATTTTCAACAACGAAAATTATAGCAACTGCTTCTTTTTATATCTGTCCATATTTTAATTCCGCTGAGTTCAATAAACGTACACATGCCGGCTGCTACGGCAAATTAAATAGCGTCAACTATAAATTTTACTGTTTTATTGGTGTCAAAATGAGCAAGTATCTTGGGTGACACTAATGTTTCTTTTATATTTCCAAAACTGTTCTAACACTTTTTTGACTAGTTCCATTATTTTTCAAAATTTCATATAGGGGTTGCATTACAGATGCATTCGGATTAAATTTACCATAAACATTAACCATTCCAAAAAACGATTTCAACTCTCTGACATTTTTTGGAATGTTTGCCTTTTTTATGACCTGGTTTTTTCTTCAGGAGTTCTAAACCCGTTTTTATACTTGACCTTGACTTTTACTGACTCAAATTAGTTTAATGTAAAAGTTTAAAAATGTTCTTATAGGATGAAACTGCGGTAACTTTTGTTACAAATAAAAGTGGTACAAAACAGAAAATTTTCATTTCTCATTTTTCTTGATGATCTCTTACCAAGTAGTAACGGCTACATCCATCAATTCAACAAAATAATTGCCTTCTTTTTATTTTTATCGTCAATTAATTCGCGATAAAAATTTGTCTTAAACGCTGACTAAAAACTGTGTTGGACATTAAATTTATAGTAGATGAGCAGCTATAGGGCTACCATTACACCGGAAATTCAACCAACGGAACCAATGAAGAACATTGGCTTGGTTCGGTTAGCGGTGGCGTTATAGCTGTTTGAGAGATGAGAGTCGAGCGCACTTGAATTGATATGAGAATAATAATAATTGGGTATACAGGGTGTTGTTTCAAAACACACCAATCAAATGCTATACAGGGTGTGTGCAGCGTTAAGGAAAAAAACATGGCTGCTTACGTAAAAGAAAAAAATATGGTGTGTACAGCGTAAAAGAAAAAAAACATGGCTGCCAACGTAAAAGCAAAAAACATGACTACCATCGGAGTATACAGGGTGTGTGTAGCGTTGAAAAAAAGCTGCCATGGAGGTTCATAAGGTGTCTGCAGCGTTAAAGAAAAATACATGGCGGTGGGCATTGTGTGGAGTACACAGCATGTGCAGCGATAAAGAAGGAAACATGGCTATCAACGAAAAAGAAAAAACATGGCTGCCATTGAAGTATACAGGGTGTGTGCAGCGTTAAAAAAAAACATGACAGTTCAACGAGGCTCTAACGGTTCAACGTGTGTGTACAAGTGTTCACCGTTAAAAAAACATGGCGATTTAACTGCCATGCGATCCCTCAATGTGTGAAGTGTGTCTCAAAATACATCATTAAAAAAACATGAAGTCAATGTGTACAAGGCATGGCAAAAATACATCATTTGAAAAGTAAATCCATTTCTGTTTAACCCGCCATGGTCAAAAGTTACGCGATAGGTCGCGTGTTAGATTTCATCTAACGTACCGTGATTGAATACTAATTATAAAAAAAAATAACATTCTAAGTGAAAATTAAAAAGGAATGTTGCTCCATTATTCAAAAATAACAAATACACAGTGCAAAATCTTTTAATTAGCAAACACGTAAAGAAAATAATTGACTAATTTTATAAATTCCATGAAAAAAATTGAAAAAATTTTATAAGTACCAGTAATATTTTAAAATTTAATACTTTAGACTTGGTCATCTTCTTCGATGTATTATCTTCGGAATTTGATTGCTCTGAATCGGTGTTATGTAAACTGTGCTCAGAACCTGCATCTTCATCGTTGGACTCTAGATCAGGATCATATGATACTCCTGCTTCATCTTCTTCCAACATTTCATCCCACACAGCTTGCAGCCGCTTTTGCTCTTTTTCGTACTACATTATATAGTGTATAAATTCACAAAAACAAAATGTTTCACAATTCGATAAAATAATAACGAATGTAATTAGTCGCGAAGTTAGATTTTGTCTAACACAACATAAACTTTTTCTACTATATAATCTCGCGCGTTAGTTACTAGCCAACATTTGAACACTACCTTCTATAAATACGATTTATTCAAAACTGGTCTTGCACTTTGAGAAATAAGTTAAATAGGGTGGTCAGGTACATTTCTAAGAAGGCATATCTGAGCGTACAAAGTCATAAAATTACTACAGGATACAGTGTGTTCTATGAAGTAAAATTGTTAGATAAAATCTAACAACGCGACCGACGGCTGGTTAAGAGACCTCGTATGTCTTGTAATGAAGCGGTTGTGTGAAATAGCTCCATCATGTGCTGAAACTGGAGAAACTTGGCTAAGCCATGAAAGCATTTAATCTTCAAAAAAATGATAAGTTGACTAGCTGGACTGCATATTTGAGAATCATGTTAGAGTATATTCAGTTTGTTGTTGTCCATACTGACTAAAGACCGGGGTTCGATTCCCCGCCGGGCCACCGTGCTGGGTAATCGCAAAGGTAAGGCCTCGTTAATCCATTGCTCGCACAAGTTTCGACTTCTGAGGGTTGGCGTTACTTAGTAGGTGTTAAAAAAAGATTGTTCCTTTACACACATGACCGACCTTTGATTGGAAGATGTGTGTACCATCGTTTTTGAGAGAAAAATTACTGAAAATGGCACTTATTTCTTACCATACTCCCAGAATTGCAAAGGTTACAATTTGCAAAGTAGTCCTGGTTTCTTCTGAACTGCAACAAGTTCCGTCATTGAAATTCATATTATCATTACAATACATATTGAGCAGAATTTGAGTATCATGCCTGAGAGGCCTTTGTGTGAGGTGGATGCCATCTGGACTTTCCAAAATCATTCCTTGTCCTACCAAGCGTAAACTCCACCAGACATCTGCAGAAGAATATGACAATACCTAGATGAGGGATATATGTTGGGATTTCTGTTAGTTTTCTTCGATTTTGACCAACCTCTATAGCAGCCTTGTTATACATATCAATTTGTTCATTGGTAACCACCTGATGTTCGGGTTTTAGCTTTTCCTCATTTACAGGCCCTTGCAATGCCCAAAGGATTCTCGTTTTCCTTTTATGCAGCTTATCTATCGGTTGCACTAGCCTCGTTATGTTCAACTTGTATTCTCGAAACGTGGAAAGAGATCCATTAGATGTTATGATAGGCCAGAGTCCACAACCCACAATAATTACTGAAGGGGGATCTATCGATTTTTGCCACGAACTGAAAAATACAGAGGAACCAAACTTAATCAATAAAAGTGGATGGAGATGAATACGATTTGAATATCGTACCTGAAGGAGTTTATCATCTCTTTCGAAATGAGAGGAGACCAAATGAAATCGACCTTCATTTTTAAAGTGTTGTCTACGTGAGTTAGATTGATGCTAGATCTGTCTGGTTTTTGGCTGATGTCTTCATCTTGGACCAAATGTTGAACAAAAGCAGTGTATAATTCTTTTATACGAGAATCTCCTATGAATACGAAGTGAGTTTCTGAGCCATAGTAAGCTAGGTAACGAAGACATCTTCTAGTATCACTGTGAAAACATTACTTTTCTATAATTTCATCGATTCTAATAGGCTTCACTGGTTTTTATCCAACTATGAAAATAAATTGTTTTCATTCACTATTAAAAAAGCGTTTCACTACACGGTAGCTTCATCAGTTACAAGTGGTATCAGTCACTAGCTATCCATGATAATAATTATAGAATTTTCACAATAAGTTTTATTCAAAGAGTGATTTATTATACGGTAGCTTCATCAGTTACTGGTGGTACCAGATACACGGTAGCTTCATCAGTTACTGGTGGTACCAGATACACGGTAGCTTCATCAGTTACCGGTGGTACCGCTAACTAGCTAGCCATGATAATTACCGAATTTTCACAATGAATTTTATTTAAAAGGCATTTCACCACACGGTAGCTTCATGAGTTACCGGTGATACCAGCTACACGGTAGCTTCATGAGTTACTGGTGGTACCGGTAACTAGCTAGCCATTATAATAATTAGAGAATTTTGACAATCAATTTTATTCAAAAAGTGATTCATTACATTGTAGTTTCATCAATTGCTGGTGGTACCAACTACACGGTAGCTTCATCAGCTACTGGTGGTACCGGTAACTAGCTAGCCATAATAATTATAGAATTTTCACAATAAATTTTATTTAAGAGCGTTTCATTACACGGTAGCTTCATCAGTTACTGGTGGTACCAGATACACGGTAACTTCATCAGTTACCGGTGGTACCGATAACTAGCTAGCCATGATAATAATTATACAATTTTCACATTGAATTTTATTTAAAAGTCATTTCACTACAAGGTGGCTTCATGAGTTACTGGTGGTACCAGCTACACGGTAGCTTCATGAGTTACTGGTGGTACCGGTAATTAGCTAGCCATGATAATAATTATAGAATTTTTACAATGAATTTTATTTAAAGGTGTTTCATTACACGGTAGCTTCATCAGTTACTGGTGGTACCGGTAACTCCATGATAATAATTATAGAATTTTCACAAAAAATTTTATTCAAGGTGTTTTACTACATGGTAGCTTCATCAGTTAATGGTGGTGTCACCTCTATGATGACTGCATTAGTTACTGGTGGTACCAGTAACGTGTTTTAAACAATATTAATTTTTCAACCAAAAAATCAAACAATTTCAACAAAAGACCACACACACAAATGAGTTGTTACACGTCAAATTCACTGATACTTGGGGAAGAGGTAATTTCTGATGAGCAGAACAAAAAGTTTAATGAGTGCGAATCTACAGCAGCTGAGATTCGGAACTTACACCCGTAAGACAGTACAATCAGCCTATATACGATTCTCTGAGACCTACTTGGTGTTCACATCGATAATGAAAACTCAAACTTTGAGCTGCTGTATATCAAAACCAGTTCATTTTTTGAGATTAACACTCATTGAAATTTTAGTCTCACTCCTCAAAAACTAACTTATTCCCAAGTTGTTAGTGGGTTTCAAAATACTTATGTACTGTAGTGTAATCCTTGAGACATTCTGAACAAAAATTATGAGAGTGAAACACGAAATATATTTAAATCCAATTGAAACCAGT
The DNA here is from genome assembly GCA_015342045.1 of Leptinotarsa lineolata. Classification (NCBI taxonomy): domain Eukaryota; kingdom Metazoa; phylum Arthropoda; class Insecta; order Coleoptera; family Chrysomelidae; genus Leptinotarsa; species Leptinotarsa lineolata. Next base: position 9,489 of record WOGR01000978.1, read on the forward strand.
GTGAAGATTATATACGATATACTTTTACGTTTTACTGTAGAAGTGAAGCATGCACCCATATGGTTGCCACTCTTGATCTGCCTTATATCTTCCATCAGATAGCAACCATTTGCAAGAATTTGTGCCTGTAAAACCAAAATGAAGACCATCATTGTTTAATATTCTTGGCATTTGGTGTATGAACCAGTAAATAGTGTTCTAATTAGTTCAATTCAATTCAGTTCAATTCAATAGTTTCAATTAATTTACTATTAGAAAAGATGAAATCTTCCTTATAAATCTAGTCAGTGAAAAAAATTATCAAGATAATAGATGCTCTCTACTGAAGTGGATGAAATTATAATTACCAAATCTATAATGAAGTAATCCATGATAACAGGCAAACCCTATAACCAAAAGTAAGGCCACTTTTTTGGCATTTTTTGAATTGATTTCCTCAATAACTTCTTCAATGCGGGACTTTTCTAGCGACATACTAATAATACAAATAGCCAGCAAAAGATTGGCACTAGAAGATTATCCAAAAATTTTCCGAAACCTAGATCAAGATAACTGAATTATTATCAAAAAACATAAACACCTAGTTCACCGCTGACTGATTGGCTTGTTTTGATTTGAAGTTTGTAGGTTGGAATGTATGATTGGCTTCCCTATTTTAATAAAAAAAGCAAAAATTCTATTTAAGTACTGTTTTCAAATTTTTTACATTTTGATACGTATCGTTACTGCTGAACGTTAAAATAAATAAATCTAGATATGATAGTATTTGTAACATATTTGACAGTTTGAACATAAATTCAACGGCAAGTGTAGCCAACATTGTAAATTATAACATAAAATGCCACTTCATTTTTAAACAGGGTTCAGGCATTGTCTAATTGTATTGTAGTTCTAAAATTGTTCGTTCCGTTAACCAGCTGACGAACGTCAACCCTCAGAAGTCGAAACTTGTGCGAGCAATGGATTAACACGGCTTTACCTTTTAACGTACGATTACCCAGCACGGTGGCCCGGCGGGGAATCGAACCCCGGTCTTCCGCTTGAAAGGTGGATATGCTAACCTCTACACTACCGAGACCACCTGAGACATTGTCTAATAAATTCTTAGACAATGGTTCAGGGTTAATAATCACATACCACTTACTCTAGAGTAAGAGGTTTGTGGTTAATAAGTGTAATATTGTCTAAACCAGGGTTAGTATATAGTGGGGAGGTTGCAAAATGTCATCATTTTAGATTGACATTTGTAGCTGCATATGCAAACAATCCCATATGATTGGTCAAATTAATTGTCCAATTATAATGAATCGTGAAACATAAACAATAATATAGTCTATAGGAAGTCAATTTGAATGACATAAAAACTAAATAGTTACCGAACGTCGGCGGTTTGATTCTTTGCGGCGATACCACGCCATCCATGCCAAGAATTTTCAAGAAACGAATAATAAAATAATATATGGCCCTTCTGCGCTTCCATAGGAGTTTGTTTTAAACAAGTTATTGAAAAATATTTTTACAAAACTGTTTTTATTCCATTACAGAATATTTACAACATGTGCGTAGACACACTTTTGACGCAAGGAATATGCTCGCCGAACCTCCACACTTAATTTAAATATGTTATAATGTACCTCATAAACTTGTTACAAATTTTACTGTCTTTTTTATTTTATAGGAAACTTTGTACCTTGCACCTATTTGTTTTTCTGACTTGTCATAAAGGTATTTTATACATAACATGATCAAATAAATCTATCTATCTACTTATAGGGAATATGAATTTTTGTTGTTTTTTCAGTAACTCTTTTTTCTGTCGATTTTGTATTTCTAACCGATCAATCTCATTGAAAGAAGGGAATTGAAAATAAAACTTATTTTGAAATTGAAAAATATCAACCAATTAAAACTCTCTTGAGGAAATATGACTTGGCAACTCTGTGACTGTCAGTTTGTCAGTTTCCATCAGTCATTCAATTAGATTTGTTAAGAGTGGATCGTATGTAGTGGGTTCTGTGCCGACATGTAGTTATACGTAAATAGTAGTTTTTATAGTACTTGAAAAAAGTCTGTCCATAAAAAGATGCAATTTTTCAACATGAGAGAACATTTCGTGCGTGTGAAAGTTTTCGGGCAACGACGTGTGTTTGGCATCGACTAGGCTATTTGTTTGTATTTTTAGGTTGATTTGTGAAAAATTTAACTTGTGAGTCATGGCTGAAGACCCCGAAAATACCTCCGTTAATGCAATCGAATCCCCGAAACCCCTAGCTTTCACCATAGATTTTGGAACCAGTAAAAATATTGACACCCAAAGACAGAAAGCCTTGGCAGAGAAATTCCAAAATAGACATAAAAGAGGACAATCTTTGTCTAAAATAGAAGATCCCAAATCAAGCTCTTCTTCAAAGCATCCTTCATCGACTAATTTGCCCAGGAAGTCGAGTTTTCAATCTGAAGGCTACTTTTCCTCAGACGAAAAAACTGATAGAGTGAAAAGTGCTAACGCGAGAATGACTGGTGCTAAGCGTAGTGATTTAACACTGTTGTTGAAGAACGTAACCACCGATAGAATGACCCAGTCATTTCCTAGTTCTACACTGCCCAACATAATCAGTCCTGAGGTAGAGCTGAAGGATGTATCGAGTCCCGAGTTAGATCTTATAAGTCCCTTCAGTCCCAGCAAGGATCAAGAAAGCAAGCAAGATTCATTAACTACCAAAAAGACGCAATTTTCTAGCCCAGATTGTGGAAATCTTTACATTGGAGCAACTTCTAATGATGAAGTTTTCATAGATGGAAATGACTTTGAATTTGAGAAATCAGACACTGCCAGTGATACAGGTACTTATACTCTAGATGCAGAAAATTATTCAGAAGAACAAAAAGCGAGAATGAGTATTGATAGGGAGTTTAAGATTGAAAACATGTCTGTGAAAAAGAAAACTGAGGACTACATTAAAAGTCTTTCTACTGTTAGAGATCATATTCTTCAGAACACAACTAATGTGAACAAGTCTGTGACAAGGGATAGTGATATTGCTATGGGAGTTCGGACAATGACTTTGTTGGAAAAGACTCCAAAATCAACCCCTGCTATCAAATCTGACAAAAGTCCCTTGCAATCGAAAAAATTACTTTCACCTATCATGTCTCCTACTCAAAATATGTCTATTACACAGGATATGAAGAAGACAGGTTCCGTGATGAATAATAATGACAGTGATGCAAATAATAAAACGTTCACAAAAATTATGTTTCCTAGCCCCAATGCCAGACGAGAAGGTTTAGAACCCAACTATGATCAAGGCTCTGTTATTTCAGTGACCTCCAGTGGGGCTTTCAAGCCGAAGGTTGAAAAAAAACTGGAAAGGAAATATAGTCTCACAAAGTCTGAAATTCATGTGCAAGCGTACGTGGACGGTAAAAGCTACAATGATGTTGTGGGCAATCCGGTGTGTAGGACTGAAACATTGAAAAAAGTAAATCCGAAACTAACTGCAAATATAGTGAATGTTCAAAATATTGAAGTGAGAAACCCTGTTGACCCGATTGAAGTAGTGCACGAGAGCATTGTTGTAGGTAAACTGTCAAATATATCCAAACAAACATCAAATTTGCCCCCAGCAATTGGGGGGTATACAGGGAAAACTTCTCCATCTAAAATTCCATCACCTATACATACAATTTCTCGTCCACGTAGTAGGAACAGCCAAAGCTCACTGAATCTAGAGCTTTCAGATAATTGTTTTGACACTGATTCCATTTTGAAGCCAACGCAAAACTACATCAATTCTTTACAGCAACGCCTCTCTCTAGACAGTGATCCTGACAGTGATTATGATGTTAAGTATGGTTTGCAACTGAATAATACAGCACACTTGATGAAGCAGAAAGCTTCTCACACTAGACACAATTCCCTGGATGACCGAACAATGAATATATCCAACAAACTAGAACACTTCCAGAACAAAAACCTGCAAGGTATTGAACAAACTTACACAAATTTGTTTAATCAATACTCCCAGAATAAAGTCATCCACAAGATTCAAAACTCCCCTAACAACTCACCAATCAGAAGGTCGAGCAGCTTTTCGACAAAAAACCAAATTCATCCATCCAAGAATACAAATGTACTTCAGAAAGGATCGCCCAATGTTTGTAATTCCCCTAATCTTACGAGAAATACAGCTATTCAGAGAAGTTCTTCAACAGCGAGCATTAAACCAAATTATATTGTTAACAGGAGGGGAAGTATATCTGAACATCAGAAGATAGACCGCAGTCGATTTGGTGACACCGAATCCAGTTCTGAGGAAGATTACGAGAAGAATCTTCAAAAAAGTAAGGATTTAGCGAACATTACCAACACTAGATGCAACCGTGCGTTTAGTTTGCGAAGGGCTCGAGCTGACAACGAAACCTCCCAAGTCAGGTGTCCCAACACTCCAGAAATGAGGCGGAAGACTTTTCAACCAGAACTGAAACAGGAACGAGCTATATCTGTCGATAGGAAACCTATGAAGACTAATGAAGTGCAAAGCAGGTATCTCACGAACATTAATAAAAGAACAACACCTCCCCCTCCCCCAGTCAAAGAAGTGAAGAGTGTGCCAAAAGTTTCCAGTGCATCGAAGGTTCCACCAAACAGGTCGCAGATCTTTTCAAGGACAGATAGTGGTAGATTTAGTGTACGAACGAGTAAACCTCCGATTACGAATAATACACCGAAAGGCCTGAAAAAGGATGTCAGCGGTGAGTTATTTTATATGAAAGATATTCAGTGTTTATTTCTTGAATTTTCTCGTCATGCAAGTAAGATTAGGGTTTCAAGACTTTCACTCATACAAAATACAGTATTTTTACATAAAAAACTTCATTGGACTAGTCTAGTCTTTCTCAAAGTGGGCGATAACGCCCCCTTGTGGGCGCTGGAGGCCAATAGGGGGGCAGTAAAGGGCACAGAGAAGATTGGGGGGCGTTCAAGCGGTTTAAAGGGGCGATGGCTAATTTAAAAATGGTTTTTTGCTTTTAATACAAACTTTACAGCTCCTTTACGCTTAACGCGCGTTTCCTCGTGTAACGCCAGTAACTATTTCCTGTCCAATGGTTGTCAAACTGTACAATAGATGGCGGTAAGATTCAATGCGAAGCGAGAAGTTTCTAGTCTCCATTCTCGAAAGTACTAGGCCCGCCCGCTGCCTCATATAAAAGCGCGTGCGCCATCCAGCCAGTAATGTCATTCGACGATATTACGAAAACAATTGAATTTAATTAGAGACTAGCTAGGTGAAGTGCTGTACGTGCGGTGGTGAATACTGTGAGTGGTGTCATTAGTAAGTTTTTAATACTCGATTCTTTACTTCGAACTTTTTGAAGACAAAATTATGTCGGAAGCAAAAAAGAAGAAACGGCAGTATAGGGCGGAATATATAAAATATGGATTTATTGAAAATCCCACAAATCCATCTTCGCCTATGTGCCTTTTTTGTCAAAAAACATCTTCGAATGACGCGTCGAAACCCTGAAGACTACAAGATCATTTGAATGAAATACATTCAGATAAAAATGACAAAAGTGTGACTCATTTTCAAGAACTGGAAAATAAACACTCAGCTCAGCCAACTGTGTCAAAACTTTTTTCAGCGGCTTCTAAGCAAGACGACGACAGACTCCGAGCTTCCTACAATATCTCCTTGCTAATTGCTCAAACAAGTAAACCTCACACTATTGGAGATGATTTAAATTAACCTGCAATTAAAGAAGTAATAACTACTGTGCTCCATAAACCAGCGGCAGATGTTAGACGAAAAATTCCTTTGAGCAATAGTTTCGTGCAAAGACGAATTGATGAGATGGCTGAAAACGATGAAGAGTCATTGTGCAGTCATCTGAAGACTTCTAAACTCTCAATTCAGTTAGACGAGTCCACTTTACCAACCAATGAAGCATTCTTGTTGTCATACACGTGAGAAAATATATCAAGAACTACTATTTGCCAGAAATTTAGAGACGGATACAAAAAGAGAAACCATTTATGATACACTGGAAAAATTTTATGATGAGAAAGAAATTCCACTGACGAATATTATATCAGCTGCTACGGATGACGCTCCAGCTATGACAGGACGTCACAAAGGCTTCATAGCGTACTCAAAAAATAAAATTCCAGATATGCTCGCTGTAAATTGCGTCATTCATAGGCAACATTTGGTTGAGAAAAATTTGAGTGAGAGCCTCTCTCAATCACTGCAATACATCATCAAAGCAGTCAATAAAATCCGAAACAGCTCTTTATATGGCAGATCATTTATTCAGCTTTGTGTTGCTGATGATGAAGATTTCAACCGATTGCTATTTCACACAGAAGTGCGTTGGTAATCAAGAGGTAACTGTCTGACTCGATTTTACAATCTATTCGATTCTGTAATGGAGTTCTTGGAGAAAAAGACAAAGAATTGCACGACAACCTCATCACTTCAAAAAATGATATTGCATAGTTGACAGACCTGTATTAATTATTTAATGATGTCACTCTCCAACTTCAAGGTGACGACTTGAATTTGATAAAAACAAAAAATGTCATTGCTGCTTTTTGTAGCCAAATTGCTCTTATACAACAATAATATTGGCAGACGTCAGTTTCGCAATTTCCCTAATTTGTCAGCAGTATCCTTTAACAACGATGGCTTGCTTGTTTACTGCCAACATTTGGAGAACCTCTACAGTGATTTCGCAGAACAATTCCAGGACATTTTAAAATTGGAAATACCGCACTGGGTGTTGGATCCTTTTTTAAATGTCAACACAGCAGTATTACCCCAACTGGAAGAAGAACTCATAGTACTGATAACGAACGAGGAAGTAAAAATAAAATTTGAAAATGGATACCAAGAATTTTGGCTACAAAAGCCAATCCTGCAATTGTACCCTGGATTGTGGTCCATCGTTCAACGATTTTTGATAGCATTTCGAGAAATCAATATGAATTCAAATGTCATATGATGTCTCTATAATACCTAAATGACGAATAATCTTGTTTAAATAGTGTCAAGAGGAATCAGTTGGATAGGCAGAGGTGATTGATTGGCTACTATTCTGAAACATTACAATGTTCTTTTGGGACTGCTCTTCAGTATGTAATTTGTATGTTTTATTCAAGCATATCTACAACACCGATGAAATTAAGATATAATGTGTGATATAAAAGGACAGTAACATTTTTATGCAAAGAGACTTTTCTCAACTCTTAAGATGTCGACGATAGCTATGAATGTACGCCAGGATAACATTTAATAGTCATACACTCGAGCATATGGGATTTTGATCTTAGAAAATGGTAATGAGGATTATATCAGCCTCCCGACACGAACACAGCAACAAATTCAATTCGAGGCGTCGCAGCGTGAAATCCAAATTTTCTGTTATAGGTTTGAATGAGGTTGAGGTATTTCATCATCAGCTATATCAGCTGAAGAAGTTGAGAAATTATTTGGTATAGTTTCCTAATATGGTTCTATAGTTGTTATCATTTCAATACTTTTGATGGTAAAGTTACTAGTCTATAGTTAGGAAATTTTTCTTATCTGTTAATACTATAACCACAATTGCTTTCTCATAATAAGCAAGATAAAAATATATCCATTATTATGCGGGTATTTCGTACAAATTAGATTTCCCCCATTTTAGATATCATGTATCATTAAAATTATTTTTCAATTTATACTTTTCTTAGAAATGTGTTGATGTCACTCACTTCAAAATTTGGTTCTTAATTTCATTTGAAACATTTGTCTGCTTGTTACAATATATATGAAGGGGTGTCTCAGCCCATGTCGGTTTTTGCAATGATTTTATAACAATTCGGCTCTCATAAATGATATTTGGGTTTGCCTTAGTAATTAAACTCAAGGTTTAAAACTTTTTGTAATAAAAGCAATGACTTTGTAGTAGTTGTGATTCAGTGGTGGTGATGTTTCGTTCTTTGCTGATATTATCAATGAGTTGAAACTTTATGAAAAATATTAATGGCGTGGAACAAATTGAACTATTCATGAAATTATGATACAGAGCGTTTGAAAAACTAGTGAGTGAATTTCGACAGCTCAAAGGGATTCTTGATTTGAAACTGAAAATTTTTTTTTATTATTCACTAGTACAAAGTCACCTAACATACTGCATAACGGGATGGGGTGGTTTATCAAAAACCTACCTTCGTCCACTGTAAGTAATTCACAGGAAGTTCCTAAAAACAATTATGAATAAACCCTCCCGTTACTCTAGTCATAAACTTTATGAAGAAAGTGGTATACTTGATTTGAAACAGCTTTTCTACAAAACTTTTGCGTTATACCAACACAAGGAAATAAATAAACTGAGCATGCCTATATACGAACACAATACATGTAACAAAACTCACTATAGTGTACCATATGCTCGTAAGTCTAAAGGACAGTAATCATTCTATGTTCTGGGACCGACAGTCTACAACTCTCTACCGGATACCAAAAACTGTAAATCATTTCCAAAAATGAAAAAAAAGCTCACACTTTATCTCTAGTCTACCACGAGAAAAAATTAATGAAATTTTCGATCGTGTTCGCTGAAGCACTTCTTAAATATAATTAGATTCATTTTACTACCAAATTCGTTGTGAAAAGAAGCTCACTGCTTATTACTTCTATCCCTGACACCTGACGTGTCCGTGACTAAAATCAACGCAAAATACAAAGATCTTTTTGGACAGTTGACTACGTACTAGGACTATGACATTGTTTTATTCTATTACATTGTTTTATTTTATCTACTTGGTTTTATTGAAATACGCACTTACCTAAACATTTTCGACACACTATATTCACCTATCACCCATATTATATTCCAATTACACTATTTCTTCTCGTATGTGTATTCTTTGTATCCAATGTTGGATTATCATACCCATTATTTATATTTTCAATATCAGAATTTATTTATATGTACATCTTGATTAGATTTTATATTCTTTATCAAATTCATATACTTCATTCAATATTACCAATGTTGACTATATTTCATATTTCAGATTTTATATTTATGCGTATGTTATTCATCACATACAAGCATTTGATGCTTCGTGGTTTGTTTTATATTTATTTGTATCTGTACTTCCTATATGAAATTTTTGTGATATTATTTCATTACAAATAAATTATGATTATGATTAATTGTTTAGGAACATTTTTTCATTCAGAACAATGACAGAAGATTGATTTACTGAAAAAAAAGATGAGAGATTTCCAATTCCAATTATTTTCTTAGTAATGACGAATTTCCAAAATATTGACCAAAACAACAAATCACGAGTAGAACTAGTGGGCTGAAGTAGATAAATATAAATCACTGAATGGACATTTGGATTTATGGAGGCATGTTATAAGTCAGAAACCATGGTAATAAATCAGAATTACCAAAATAATGAATGAAACTTGAACGCCTTCATATATATATATCGAAATAAATGAGATGAATGGGTTCATATAATGTGGAAATATTGAAGTAGAATACGTTAAAGTCATTTATATCGAAAAAAATTATTTGGAGTAAAACCTTGTAGTTCGATACAAAGTTTAAGTTTTTTTTGACCTTTTATCAAGGCAGATATCAACCACCTCAATGAAATATATGCCTTTTTGTATGATATTGATGAAAGTGTAGACAAATTTCACAGTAAAGATATTTCTGAAATTTCAGCAGAATGAATTTACTTCTTCACATGTTCTAAAATTAATTATATAATTTTCTCCTTCTATATGACATTACCATCAGATCAAATTATAATTTATCATTGAATATTTTTATCAAGAAAAAAATACGTTTCTCCTCACAAAACTGAAACTTGTGTATTTCAATTGATTAAATTTGAAGTTTGACACATTTGACATTGGTTCTTCTCATTGTTATGCATACATTAACAGCAGATGTCTCTTATCACACTTGCAACAGAACTGTTCGAATTGGTCCATAATTTCAACATCGACCAACATATTCTCAAACTGAATTCCATACTGTCATGTTTCCTGTTTCTTTTCGGTTCCTAGCACATGTTATTCTACCGGTATATTATATTCGAAAACAAATTCACTTCACCAAGGAAATTCAAGTAATCCTTGTGCCTTACTAAGGATTCCAAGTTTTTTAATCTAATGACTCGTTTGATAATATTGACATGTATTACTTTTATAAATTTCACATCCTTTCTAACACGGTCATCCTCACCAACAGTAAGTTTGAACCTTCTTGTAAATTCAAAAAGTAGCTTTTCCTTGAAAATGATAATGAATTTTATTGAAATAATGGAATCACATGTTGATCACCCAAATACAAAACTTGGGAGGGATCTTTGGGTGATCAGCATACGGAAGTGTACTCTTATAACACAAGTTATTCCAATATTTCGATAAAATTTATTATCATCTTCAAGCAAGAGCTACTAGCATCTTGAAAATAATTTTGTAGCTCTTCCTTGAAGATGATAATAAATTTTATCAAAATATTGGTATAACTTGTGTTATAAGAGTACACTTCCGTATGCTGATCACCCAAAGATCTCTCCCAAGTTTTGTAAGATAATATCTATGCTCGTCTATGCATGCTGCCACTGAAAATTAGTGATTTTCCTTCGCGAAGTGAAGAAAATTCTAGAGTTTTAGTTTGTTAATTATCGGGGTTTTTATGTTAACTTTCAGTTTATACAAAATTATTATTTAACAAATTTTTCAACCGCGGATTATTGTTCATTGATGTATTCCAAAACTACATGTATTTTTTTTCATTCCTTAATTTTCATATTTAATATGTTCAAATAACTTTTTTTGTTGCTGTGACATATTGACGCACCGCGGGCGAAAGCCAGACTACCCGTTTTTGGCTCTAGTTTCAGGACTCTGTAAAAAATTATAAATAATAGAGGTACTGCTCCCGGAGTCGAACTTTTTTCAGCAAATATGATCTTTTTGGATCTTTTTTTAAATTCTAAAATCTTGAATATTTTCCGAGATATTCAAAAAAATCAAACGTCGTTTTTTTACTATAAAATTTTCACATTATTAAGAAAAATGGTACATGTGAACTAGACTAATAGTACTCTTGAATAAAGAACTTCCACTCCATTTGATTGAATAAGTGTCTACCTTGTAAATTTTTTTGTTAAAAATTCTCCCCTTTTGACTTTTTCAATACTGTACAATAATATTTGTATTTTTATGGCGAGGTAAGTTGTTTTGAAAGCAGTTATCCAGAATTTTGTTTAAGAAAAATAAAAAATCTGTTCCTGAAAACGGTTGCCGCCATGGCATTTGTATCACATTGTATAATCAGCTAAGTGAAGAGATGCCGTTCATTTAAATTGCTATATTCTTAATCCATGTTGAAAAACCTATAATTGAAAAATGCTGTTATAAAATTATGTGTTTTTCTATTGCCATCTATTATATTCATAAGCTTTGTTTACTCAAAAGTTTAACTCTAGAGGCGTTTATTTCTATTTATACTTTCATGTTATGTACCATTCTATTTTTGTCTGACCTTTTTGATGTTTTTACTTGTTCATGGTGTCTGTTGGTTTTATTTGAATGCAAAATTTATGGAATCCTGACCAGAAAATTTTCTTTGCAAATTTGTAAAATTACAAAATATATTCAAATGTAATTCAAACCTCTCATCAAATGTGTTTTAGTAACATAATGAGACGATTTTAATTGAGAACATCATTCTAATCGAGTGGGTTATAATGTAAAACTAATGAATAAAATTAAAAGGAGAATCAACAAATGTGAAAATTTAATTACTCTCAAAATAATAGCTTGAATACACAATACCTTCATTAATATTGAACAATAATTTCTCAAAGAATGTAACCTTTTATTTAAACTATAATGTAAAAAATGTATGATATTTTAGATATATTTTATGTTTGCCGCTAATAGCTACGGCTGATGCGGTTTTTTTCTAAATAAAAAAAAGTAATTTTTTGTAGGGGAAATCAGTAAACTCTATGATGAATGCATTAGAAAACAATTATTCAACAACCACCAATTCAACAATCACCTGAGTATTCAAGAACTGACACCTTTCACATCTACCGTCATACTTTATGTTCGATACAGGACTATCTGAAAAGATAAAAAGAATCAAAAGGATTTTGAAAAAGTTTGATTTCATTCGCAATGACATCAAAATCTGAAAAACGAGTATCAAAATTTATCTTCAAAGCACTCAAAGTTTCGATTGCAAAATTGACGGGAAATTCAGTCTCTGTAGTGTGGC
>WOGR01000979.1:0-21791 GCA_015342045.1 Leptinotarsa lineolata
ACCTGTGGATCATTTTATATAATTTTTTATGTTCAACTCCTACCTCAGTCATGTTGTACATCACAGTGCACATGTCTGTCCTTGAGAACACAAGGACAGGCAGACATGTAATTGGGTTCAAATCATTGTCAAAAATATCCATTACTGGGAAAATGATTTTTAAAAAATCGTAAAGGTTTCATAATTCATGTCTGAAAGGGTTAAGCAAAAACATATAACTATATATCCATATAATCCATATAAACTTCTTTTCATTTTTATAGGGTTCTACCTTTACCTTGCATTTTTATTCTATCCAGGTACGCTTTCCCGTCTATCAGGTATTCACAATTATCTCACCCTAAATGCGAGGAAAGTGAGACGGCTGCTGATTAGCATTGAAATGTTGAAACTAACTAGATTTTAAGCTTTACAAACATTACAGTACAACCGTTTTCAAAAGAAAAGTTGAAGCATATCTTTTGAAGAAAGAACTGGAAACTCTGGCATAGAATAAATCCACAACACATACTGTTCTCAAACATCAGAATTATACTCATTTTACTATGATTGTAATGATGTTCTCTTACTTCACTAGTCATACTAGTTTGTGTGTTTGAGTGCTGAGCCCTGTAAGTACAATGAGAAGTATTTTAGAACGGATCGAATCCGAGCCTTACAGATCGGAAAATGCTGAACAGTGAAATAACTTTTTCATTGACCAAGTTATAGGAAATTGCTTTTTAGCATAATTATTCTAACACTCTTCTATTCATTCCAAAAAATATCTCTCCCAGTGGTGATGGATTGTTCTGAACCGTCATTAGCACCCTACCCATATCAAAAGCTAAACAAATTTTCGAGAAAGGTCACATGTCCAAGTGGACTACAGAGCTCTTCAAAGTATCGAAAGTGAAAATTACCAACCCCATCACCTACATGCTGGAAGAATTGGAGGGGCGTCCAATCTGTCAGGCATTTATTATTTATTTAATACATATAGGCTACTCAACAGACAGCATCACCTGTCCGATAACAGAGTAGCACAAAGTGATAAAAAGATGTACAAATAGTATGTCTGTAGCTAATGAAATACAATTGAGTTACTAGTTAGAAAAATTCAAATTCAGTTGTACAGTAAGATAATTAACTGAAAAAGAAGTAACCTAGGGACTGAACTAGATAAAAGTTGGGGAAAAAAAAACAATTGTTATATAACATGTGCTTCAATCTTTTTTTGAAAGTCATTATTTTGGTGGAAAAATGTCCAGATCTAGATTGCCGCCTACATTGGATTCATAGGAGCGAACGCATGTGTAAAGTGGAGAGTTTAGAAGAAAATTTGTACTACTACTACCTGTAACTAGAAGTGTTCCATTTCTTATTGTATATGGTGTACATTTCAGTACGGTGAATCAATAATCTTGTTGAACAGTTTGCAGACCAAACAGATATCGAAGAATTTTTTTCTAAGCTCGAGGTGTTCTAATTTAAAAAATCTCAAATTGTATTCATATGAAAAGTAGTGCCGTTGCCTATGAAATCTATAATTCAGAGTGTTGAACTTCCTTTGAATATTTTCAATACTCATGGTGTGGTTGTAGCAGGGGTTCCATATTACGGATGCGTATTCAAGGTTAGGTTTTACAATTGCATTATAAAGGGTTGTGATAGAACGTTCTTGAAATTCTTAATAACCTCCAAAATATAACCCAGATTCCGAAAACTCTTTCGAACAACTTTGTCGATATGAGTGTTAAATGCTAATTTAGTATCTAAAGTGACCCCAAGGACTTTCACAGAACTGACCACCGTTCACCTTTTCCCGTTTATTGCGAGATCAAAGGTTGGAGGTGAGTTGCTTCTGGTAAAAATAATCTTATAACATTTGTCAAAATTCAGGTGTAATTTGTTGGCCATGTAGTACTTGGGGAAATTGGCAAGAGCAACATCCAAAGCAATGTAATCTTCTAGACCCGAAACTGCTTTGTAAATTTTCAAGTCGTCTGTGTAAAGATCAATTTCAACATTATCAAAACACTTAGTGATGTCGTTCAGGAAAATTTTGAAAAAGAGTGGTCCAACGTGAGAACCCTGAGGAACTCCAGACGTGGCCGACCGTAGCTGAGGCTTACATTTGTTAATTTCCACAAATTGCCTACGGCCAGTCAGGTAGGAGCTCAACAGGGATAGGAGGTTGCCATGTATACCGAAATTTCTAAGCTTCACGACAAGGGTCATGTAATGAACCTTGTCGACGGCGTTAGAAAAATCGGTATACACTATACGCAGGTGGAGACTCCGTTCTCCATAGGTTCCAGAACTTGTTGGATGAATGGAATTAGGTTTGATAAAATAGATAATTTACTGTAAAAGCCATGTTGCAGTTTTTCAGAAATACTTCACATACAGGGTATTTGTTTTTAATGATTGTTTTAGTTGGTATGTGAGATTGAATTAATGAGTCGAGAGTATCGTAGAGTACGTTAACACACATATTGACATCCTGACCCGAAAGAGCTTCTTTCCAATTGACTTTTTGAAGTTCATCATTGATTATTCTATAGTTAGCGTTGGCGAATCTGAGTTTGGATAAGAGTTAGGGAGCAACGATCTAGAAATGGAGGGGTTCATTACGATATCCAAGGCAGGATGGTGTTCATTCTCTTTAACGAAGGAAGTAATACTCCTTTTGAAATTTACTAGAAGGTATTACAAAAAACCAAAATTTCTGAATATTATCTAGTGGAGAAAGCCCTTAGGAAGAAGGGCTCGGACTTGGCAACTCCCACAATAGTTGGATAAATGCTAATAATCGTTTGTGAGAGATGATGAGGGAATCTCGCAGTGCCGCCACAAGCGCAATGCTAAAAACATTATACTTGTGCTGCCGCCGCGCCGTTATTGCGCAAGATTTTCAGTATCATTGCAACCATCACGTGTGCTGTATGAAGGTACGTAGGTACTGAATCACCAACTTCCGATTACGGTTCAATGTTGTCCGACCATTTTGATTATGATTTCGAATAGGAACGAGTTTGCCGAATATATGAAGAGGCTATCATACGTTAACCTTTCTACGTACTGAATTCAATATTCAAGTGTGCCAGCATATTCCACTTATACTGTGGCATCTGTCCTGCAAGAGGCTTCCAGCATGCTGTCAAGTTAGAATATACTCTGGATACAGAAGGTAATTGCCAAATTTCCTTCAATACGTACGAGTGGGCCTTGTACACTGGTGCGTTGAATAATTTTTCTGGAGAAACATGCTGCTACTCAAACAAGCATAACATTGGATTGTGGCGATATCATACAGACCACATTGGAGTGCAGTGAAGATTTCAAGATATAGAGATGATATCCAAAGACTACATTGTTTCATCTAATTGAAAACGATGTGCATGGACTTTTGAAATTGGACACTCATTGCTAAAAAATTCCACAATTTTTTGCAAACTGTTGCCAAAACTTCCGAACAATGTATCTCTGATGAGAATGTTATTTTTGCTCGAAATACATATGTGTAATAGTTACGGAAGCTTTTGTATGTGAGAATGTATGTATTTTATCAAGTATAAAGTGTTAAATGATTTGGATCGTAAGAAAAATTTCCAATAAATACATTGCTTTTTCATTTCCATTCCAATTGAACTATATTTTGCATCGAGAATGGATGTAGAAGCAAATATGCAAGTGATAAACGAGAGAAATTTCGACACTCATGCAGACAGACTTGTGATTTTTCGAAAGTTTAAGCTGAAGATAAATTTGCTGATGTAGGTTTCATTTATTCTGATAGAGGTAATATAGTTGTATACTCTAAATGTTACATGGGAGCCTGGAGATGATCAACTTATAGATCAGTTCAGATGGCAACCCGATTGCTCATTTTTTGATGAAGAAATGGGCTTGTACGTTAAACGGAAAAGACAGCACTATATCAAGGATAAATTCGGCATTGAAAATCGAAGTTGTTTGATGATCGGCCAGTGGCCCTCTATCAAACACCACACGAACTATTATCAGAGGAAGGATTTTCTTTACCGGTAGAAGTGAGTTAAGTGTTTTTACTGAGGCATCGAGGTGAAAAATTGGCTTTTGTACTTGAAGACGAAGTATGGACCCAACATCAAATTTTCAATGATAGGTGTTAATTTTGGAAACTCAAAAATTAAAAAATCAGGCATGGTAGGTCACAAAAATAATTGTAAAATTGGTTTAGAAAAGGAAATGAAAAAAGTGTTCATGCTATATAAGCATTCAGCGTTATATTGATTGTTCAGTAATATGTGATAACTGTCCAGTTTGTATAAATCATATTACTTCATTTTTGAAAATTTTCAAGACTTAGCTGCGTATATGTTGTCCAACGGCGCATTTAGCCAAGCTTGCGTAGATATACGCAACATATGGAAACCTGTAATCAAGCGGAAACGGTCAACTCCTGCTCAATGTGAAGTGGAGAGAGGGAAGAGGGGATTGGTGAAACCGCTTGAATGACCTATAAATAGTCATCTCTCGGAGAAATAGTCCAGTCATCACCCGAAGACAATTGTGGATACCAACAATCGAAACGTCGAGAAGTAACTTGGCTTGAAATCTTATTGATATTTTTAATTTTTTTGCTCATTATTTTTTAATCTTTATCATTTTTTTTACTCTGTGGTCATTTTCGTCTCCTATCTTCATTGTTTTTTTTATTCGTTTCATTGTATTTTCATTTCACGTTTGATTGCTTATATATAATCGATATTTGAGCAATTCATTTGTTCTTTAATAGATTTAGAATACTATTAGACAATGGAAGTCCGAAGTAGTAAATATTATTTTTTCTCTTAAATTTGCAGAATCAACCATCTCGTTGGGTATGGTGCTTTAGTAATATAAGTTTTCAATTCTATTTACTTCAGTAACCACTTCTTTATTCTGAGAAAAAATCGTAGCTTTAGTTCTTTTAAAGGTAACTTCGTTATCTTTATCGGTAAAGTTTGAGGTACGCTGCAGGCAGCCGTAGAGAGCAGTCGAGTGACCTTGTTGTGATACTACGATTTATTTCTAGCACTCCTTAAAGCGTTTTTCAAATGACAATAAATCCCAACACA
Organism: Leptinotarsa lineolata; assembly: GCA_015342045.1. Taxonomy (NCBI): domain Eukaryota; kingdom Metazoa; phylum Arthropoda; class Insecta; order Coleoptera; family Chrysomelidae; genus Leptinotarsa; species Leptinotarsa lineolata. The sequence continues at coordinate 5,085 of WOGR01000979.1, forward strand.
CTAAAAACAATTTTTCTTCGGTGAGTGTTTGTACAAAAGTTGACGAAACTGTTTTCCTAGACGAGAAAAAATATTTTTGTTTTTACGAAAGTGTGGTGACTCGGGGAGAATACTTTTCTTGGGAAATCTTTCTCTTTACTTTCCGCAGGGTTAGCTAAACACACCTACGGATAAAGAATAAGATAATGAAGAAAACAACTCCGGGGTCGAGCCCCGGAGCCAATAAACCGGAGGCTAAACAGTGCAAACTATCAGCAAGGGTAAGGGTAAAACTAAATCCCGCCCCCTGGCAATAGGAGCAGGAAAGCCTGGACATCGACAGCGAGTCATCCACCAGTAAGATCTCTCTAAAAATCGATGAACTAGTAGATACATTCTCCGATTCCGACAGAAGTGCATCATCTACTATTAGATACAAGAACCGAGCAGGTTTCAGGCGGGAGACTCGTAAAATTGAACAGAAAGTGAATCCAACCATCACTATGTCACTATTGGAACAACTCAAATCCACATATGAGAAAAAAACTTAGCAACACATACGAATGACGAAAATAGAAATGGGGAGAAGAGCGACACCCAACGTATCGGGGGCATGAAAAAGCCGCATAGCGGGGACCGAGTGCGGCCTGGTGCGGAGGGTGAAGCGACCACAGGTTTATTCCATCCAGTTTTACCCAATCCCACCCATAACATCTTTACAGAGGATACTATAGCTGTTATCAATGAAGCCCCAATAGAGGAGGTCCTTAAGGCAACCCCGCAGATCAGAAAGGAAAACTTCCTTGCCGGTAAGTCAGAGCCAAACAACATGAAGGAACTGAAAAAGATAGAGTGTGAAAACACCCTATCAAACTCCAGCCCCAACATTCAGACAAATAAAAAAACTCTCCAAGAAAAATTTACTCAATCCATATCATCCAGGAGGCAGAAGTTTCCGATACCAACATCAAGGTACCAGAGTTTATGGATAGACCTAAGCCAGGAGAGGGTGAGGGTGTTCGCACAAATGTCCTGTTCCACACCGTAGGCCAGTTGAAAATAAAACAATTCTCAAGAGAGAATTCCCTGAAAGATAAGAACAACGCCAAAACACTGATTACGACCAAATTGCTTGGAAGGCTCTTTTTATATAGATGAGGAGCAAACACCCCGCAAAAGGAAGAGGAGGAGGGTCAGGAAGAACTCCGACTCTTCAACCCCTGACCCGAAGATCAAGGATAGCAGAAGCTCCAGCCCTGTCCACATTGAAATTAAAAACCTCCGGGACGTAGGACAAGATAGCCCTCATTGAAAAGATGAGTATCGAGAGAATCAATGAGAAGGTGAACTTATTTTACAATACCAAAACGGAGGTTGACCCGGCCCTCAAAGATTTCCCCCTACTAGCAATGAGACAGAGCCAGATCGATACTAACCGGAACCACTACCGGGAACAATTCATCCCCAAGGCAGAAGAGGAGATAAGAAGACTGCAGGAGTTGGCAAGTATCCTGAAGATGCCGCCCAAGATTACCGGAAGACTTCCCCTTCCTACCTCCCATCCCTGCGAATAAAGATAAAGGCGGTTTTGTTGTTTCCAGGAAGACGAGCAAAAGGCAGTAACTAATCAACAGGCCGATAGTAACAATTAATAACAAATTCAACTATTTGTGCGAAACTGAGAACACAACGGATATGAAGGTTGACACCCCAGTAGATCCCATCAAAAGTAAGAAGGAGCCAAATACAGTGCTGAAAGGCAGGAGTCTTCCTCCAATTATAATCAAGGGTATAAAAATACCCGTCAACAAAGAACTGGCTGAAGAGTTAAAAATCAAATTGGAGGAAAACTTCTCGGTAAAATACACTGGAAGGTCACCCCTCATTCACCAAATCTCGAAAGGATCACTTCTCGATAGTGAATACTATCAAGGAGGAAAATATGGAGTTCCACACATATAACCTTCCGGAGGACAAAACACATGCGTTTGTCTTCCTGGGGTTGGACTCAGACCCAAAAAATGTGGAAATTGAGGAGTATCTCGGGGAGGGTCACAAATTGGGCGTGGTAGCCGTTTATAGGCTTGGGACGGATAGGCGTCCACTATACATGGTTGTCACGAACAAGGAGCTCACCCTAAGATACCGCAGATACCTCAGCAACGTAGTAACATAGAACACGTAGGTGTTAAGCTCGCTGATGGTACCTGAGTATTTACAGTGTATAACCGGCCGGATGGACACTTCGCTCCGCACGATTTGGACAATTTGCTGAGTGTTGGCAATAAAGTACTGGTTGTGGAAGACCTCAACGCCAGGATGCGCGACTGGAATTGCTACAATCAACCTAACGTCAACGGGAGGACTCTGTGGGAGTACTCTCTAACAACAATATCAACATCGAGTTCTCAGATGGGCCGTCCCACTATCCTTGGAATAGTACACGCACGACTTTCCCATGTTCTCGGGAACGAATATGGGTATCTTCGTGGACAATAGCAATTTATGCATTCTCGAACGAGGTGGCTAAGCAGCAAGTGCAGATCCACCTCGACGGCCGCCGGCCGTTAAAAAAACTTGACGGGCAGATTCTGTTAACATTAACTTTTCAATTGTCATCTGAATACCGGTAAATAAAAATAACAGGGAGTTATATTTTGAGGAAAGAACGCGATTTCAGTGAGATGAACGTAACGAGATCACGTAAAGTAGCGTAAGTTACACAATATAAAATTCTTAATTTGTTTTATACAAGATTTTTTCAAGTTTTTGTGGAAATTATTTTCATTCACTATTTTTGCATTCTTATTCCCATGATGTCTGAATAGAATAATATCAACTATTTATGTAACAAAGTAGGAAGTTTCATTTTGAGTAATGAGTACGAGAAAAAAGGATGAAAAATATGTGGATCAGTTTGTCGTAATTGGTTACAGAAAAGTATTTTCATATATTTTTTTTGTTCAACTACAGTTCACTAATTATTTTTTACGCTGGTTATTGAGTACTTGGTATATTGTGAATGATTTTGAAAATCCCAGTGAATTGATATATAAAACACGAATAGCAGATACATAATTTGATCAAATAGCAGATACATAATTTGATCGCTTATGAATAATAATGTGTTTAATCTATTTCATCGTTTCGAGAAGCTGCAATTTTCGAATTAATGATGTCACCTATCTTTTGAAAAAAGTACTTGATAATTTTATTTCCTTGTAGAATTTAGGATTTTTAAAAATACATGAAAATTGCGAATAGGTTTTTCCGGGTTTTCCTGTAGATGAAAAAGCAAATGCGCCAGTGGAATAAATCAAGTCGCCCCGGAGCGCCAATTAATTTTCTTTCTTTTGATGATTCATAATTTGTATTAGAATTTAATTTGAACTACTATTATAATTTAATTATGCATCAAAACTTGTATATATCCTTGAGAGGTACTGCGTTTTCTGGGATTCTGTATAAGATAAAAACAAATTATATATTTTCAATAACATTTATTCAAACAGAAAAAATATATACGAATGGTTCCAAATACAAGGGGAAGACAGGTAAAATTTCTTAAGGATAAAATTATCTTGACATATATTTTTTATAATGAATCGTTACTAGTTTCGGATTCTTGCTCCCTAAATTTGCCTAATAAAAATCACAGAGTGGAATTTTAATGGTCTAATATACGCATGTTTCCAGAGACAATTTTATTCTCTAAAATGGCACCTGCAGGAATATCTATCCTATCTCCATGGTTGGCGATTATAATAACGGTCCCCTGAAAATCCATAAATAATATGAAATTAAGAAAATAAACAAAATATCATATAATTATTGATATATTTTTATATTCGAATGAAATTAGTAATTGACAACTGATAAATAAATTATAAACCACAAGCCCATGCAAAAATAAAAATAAAAAATCACACATTTTCAAGAGATTTTTTCCGATTGATTCGGCCGTTACTTGATGAAGATCCATAGTAATTTCATAAATTACACCTTACGATCTGATCTTCACAAATGTTGAAAAACATTTCGAAAATAAAGTTTGTGAAGATCAGATTTTAAGGTGTATTTTATGAAATTTTTAAGAGACTTCAAATGACCCCCCCAAAAATTTTGCATGGGCTTGCGGTCTATAATTAATTTGTTGTATTTATGATAAATAATAAAACATTGTACTACTGTCGACAAGTAGGCACTGAGAAGATAAAATAATAATTGGTAGGGAACATTCTGACCTCCTCTCTATACTTAATGAGATTGAAATAGTTAAAATAGTTTATTTCTTTCACTAAATCATTTCTCAACCTTTTCCTGTCAAGACTCATTAATAATCTGAAATATTTAGTATAGAATCTAGAAAGAAAGCGATAGAAAATCGCTTAGATTGTGACTGACACGAAATAGGAAAGTTCTTTTAGTTGTGTCAACCTAATATTTTCTTTGAAACCTCAAATTCGACAGTTTTTACTACTGTTCAATAGTAAATCATGTAATATATCAATGAAAACTCTCCCGGCGTAACATTTTTAATTTGATGCAGTAAAACTTATCTATTTTTGTTGGTTACATTGGCGAAACTGTTTCCATCGATTCATTCAAGTAACACTTTATTGTGAGATTTTTATTGGACAGTTTAAAAAACCGCAACACGTGTTTCGCTATAAAATAGCTTCTTCAAACGTTTTCATACGATTCACTCAATACGAAAACGCTTGAAGAAGCTATTGTACAGCGAAACACGTGTAACGGTTTCGTAAATTGTCCCGTGGAATTATCAAAATAAAGTGTCACTTGAATAAGTTATAAATTTTCATCAAATATTGGCCAATTCCATCACATACCCATCGATTCAGTTTATTACCATCAATTGATATCGCAAGAATAATGACTGTGCTCTGAGCTATCGTTACTTCCTGCATTCAAGTGTTATATTTCGTTCGGCATAGTTATCAGATATACAGTGTGTAAAAGCCAAATGGAATATATTCATTATTTCGGTTACTGTACATATTTAAAAAAATCCCGATATACGTCAAATGTAAACTATAATTTGACATTTTTCAACGTAAAAATGTCACCCCTACCTTCAACCCCCTTCGAAATGATAGGTACAACCCCCAATTTTTTGAATAGGAACTATAAGTTTATGATACATTGTTTGAAAGGTCTCATTCTCTATTCAAAAATGTTATCGCTTTCAAGTTTATTGCAACAACTAAGATAAAATATATTAAAATCATGTGGTTACCGAAATTCGATAAAATACACTAAAAAACTAAAATGTAATACAAAACGTAATGAAATGTAGAATAGGAAAAACAACTATGGATGTTAACGAAGAAGATGTTCAAAATGTTCACCGCGAACGTCTTGGCAACATCTTAATCTCAAATAAAACTAGATAGTCTAGAACTTCAGACATCACCAGAAGATGGCAAATGAGACTTTGCCGAAACGCTGTGAAAATAATCCTTACGGGGTGGAACCCGAGAAAACAGCTCATCATACTTTGCCTGTTAGAATCTTCGAGTTAACATAACCTTAAAACCAACAACTTACCCTTAAAGAAACTCCTCTACCGAACGTAACATCACCGGATACAGTCAAATGATCTAGTTCGAGTATGTCCGGTATGTTGGCGAATCTCCTCAAAAACTCCTTCACCTTCGAAAAGTGGTTGTCGCCTAATTTGACTAGAGGTGTCGTCGGGAACATTCTCTGTGGGGACATCCTTAGAGAGCCATTCTTCAAGCTGTATAAGTTGCTCATGACGAGGAAAAGGTCGGAAGTTTTTTTTACAGGCAAGAAGCGGCTTCGTGGTACATTGATTCCAATGCCTCCTTCGAAAGTTTTCATGGCAGCACCTACCGCGGTCTCTAACTGGATTATATTTTGGCCGCTGGAGAGTGTTTTATTGTTGATGATGATTTCAAGACTAAGGAGATCCTCTTTAATTACCCTTTCAATTGCTAAAACAGGAAGAAATATCACCGTTTCATAAAATTTTATTAAATGCGGTTCAGAATACAAAAAAGTTCAGCTCAATTTGATAGATCTCACCTAATGATTATGGAAGCGAATGTATCTTGTATACCCATGAAAAAAGATTGGATAACGTTATTTGAATGAGGCTAGTCTTGAATCTATCATCCGCGACCATGCCATAAAAAATACATTGAATGGTAAATGTGATCCCGAATATAACTGTTTATTTTACAAATATATTTTACAAGTATAACAATTCATAAATAATCAAATGAAAATTATCTACCAGAGAAAAAAACAGGGAATTTTTTTTGTAATTCATCCTTTGATAAAAATAGGTATAGCATTCGCAGATTATTAAACCCACATTGTATTTACTTGATGAAGTAAAAAATTAACGATTATTGAATTTTCATAAGTAATTGTAAACTATAATGAGGTTGTTGAGGTTATCTTCTGAATGAACGATTGGAAAGAAATATGTTTTCTTTTCAAAATGTCAAATTTCATAGGAATTATGTAATACATAATCATAAACCTACATTTTTCCTAAAGACCTACTTCTACTCACCATCTAATTTGGCCCACAAGTTGTTGGTGTTGAAAAACTTGAAAGTTTTAACCGATTTAAAGTCGTCCACGTGTTCATTCGGGACTTGAGCAATTTCGAGCAGTCTTAATTTCCCTTCGTATTGAATTAAGGTACCTCCCTGAAAAGTATAGAATGCTAAAAGGATGTAGCAGGTGAGCATAAAATGAGATAAAGGACGTATTTAATTAAGACTTTGTTCATAAGTTTGAAGAAACCAGTCCGATACCGGCTATCCAGCGATGGTGAAGTGAAGGTCTCACTAATATTGTAATTTTATTAGCAATAAATTACACATATATTATGCTTTGCGAGTTCAAGAAATTTTGATAGTTATATTGGTTATGTCTGTTACAACAAAATGGATAGCGGTTCGATGATGCACTATCAAATCAAGCGACAGTGGAGATCATTTTCAATAACTCTTTAACTGCTTCGGATTGGTGAATTGGTATACAAGCCGGGTGAAATGCAAGCAATTTGTATCACGGGAGGTATCCAGAGAGAAGGCAACCTTTTAGAGACATTTTCGCAAGATTGCGACACAACCTAATTGATGGTGGTCAATTTGAAAAGGAAAGGCCAAATAGATATATATGGAGTTGGAAAAAATAGTCGTTTTAGGAGCTGTTGAAAATAATCCTAAAACGTCAACGCAAAATTTGAAAATATCAACAGGCCTACCAAGAACTAACGTTAGGAGGATTTTGAAAACACACAAATTCAAGCCATACAGGACCAGAAAAGTTTATCCACTCAGACCAGTATATTTTAAACACCGCATGGTTTTTTTTTCAGTAATTCCTGGAAAGTTATAACCAAGTGCGTAATTTTTTCTTAAATTGTATTTGGACAGACGAAGCTTATATGAGCAGTGCCGGCATTTTCAACCGCTCCAATTCTTACACTTGGGCACAACAAAATCCTCATTCTATTGTGGAGCAGAGAAGTCAAGGAAGATTTGGATTTAGTGTGTGGGCAGGTGTTTTCAAGGGTAGAATTATCGGCCCTTCATTTACAATGGCACTCTCACATCTGAGGTATTTAGAAATGTTAAAGCAAAATATTGAATCCCTTGTTGATGAATTGCCACTAATGGAGCTCAGAAAAATATATTTTCATTAGGACGGGGCTTCGCCTCAGATCACTGCAATTGTCACTATTTTTTTGGCTGCAAATTTTGGTAATAATTAGATAGCCAACCAATGACCCAACCGTTGGCCGGCCAGGTCACCGCACCTAACGTCTATGGGTTTTTAACTTTTGGGGAAGGTTGAAAGACCTTATTTTTATATTGCTGACTAATTCTAGACACGAATTGGAAGTGTTTATGCAAAGTTCTGCTTCTCTTACTCCTATTGAACTAATTAATTCGGCAAAAAACCTTCAGAAAAGGTGTCGCCTGTATGTAGGAGAAGGTGAAGGTGAAGACATTTCGAACACCTTCTCTGAAAAAATATATTTCATTTTTTGTTCATTATCATTATTAATATTGTTGAAGTTTCATTAGTAGTAAATATAGTATAAATTGTTATCAGTTTTCTTGAAACTATGCGTTCTAAATATTGCTGTGAGGAGATTTCTTAAAATTTAATAGCTACTACTCAACAATTTCTTTCTGTTTTATCGCCGCGTCATCCAAAGCCTACTTGATCAAAGTGTGCGTTTTAAAGTCTACATGAAAACACCTAAAAGCTCTGTATTTCAAAGGTGACTCTAGCGAAACATCAAGTGTGCTACATTGTTGAAAAGGTCATTTTAAGCTCTATTGCAATATGCAGGAATATATAGGGTGTCTCATGAAAAAATAGTTTTCCACCCAGGAACTTCTCGAAAATGCTACATTTTCGAAAAACATGCTGTAACTCGCATGCGGTTTTCACCATTTAGTTTGTCATAAAATTGGACCTTCAGACATAGCCATCAGTTTTCATCTATCTAGTTTGAAAACAGCAGTTTCCCTTTCAAAGTATCCAATTTGGCCTACTCTGTACAAAGTACATTGATCACTCGATCTTCGGCGTTTTACCATAATTGTTATCTATTAATTTATGAACATATTTTTGTTCATTGTAACTATATTTTTATAGGAAATAAAGACCTATTATAATAATTATTATTATTGTTATATAATAATTGAAAGAAAATATTCTACTTGGGTAATACATCCTAATCAATTCATTGTTCGACTTACCTTGACGTCGGCCCTCGTTTTGTCCGTGACCTCCATGACGAATTCATGTTTGGCAGCTTCTTGATTTGGATTCAACAACAAATTTAAAATGTTCAAATCAACGGTGGCCCCCAAATTATCGATATTGGAAATGAAACAGTACTCCCTTCCACCCTTCAGGAACTTATTCAGCAACCCCGAGTTGCTGAAGCTTTCGTAAAAGTCTCCGTGACCGGGCGGATACCAGGCTTCGATATTGTTGTAAATGTTGCCGCTTTTGGCGATAGGCATGAGAGAGTCCCTGTTTATCCTCGGGTAACACGATTGGTTGAAAGTGTAGATTTCCACTTGCAGGTTTTTATACTTCCGGATGATTTTTTCCGTGTCTTCGTCGGTGTTGAAGGAGTTCATAAGAACTAAGGGTACGTTTACTTTGTAGGTTTTATTCATGTGCTGAAACAAAATAACACATTTTGAGAGATTTCCATTTTGCTTTATTATTACTTGTTACTTATTACTTTGACAACATGTATTCTTTTATCTGACTAATTTAGTAGTTGAAAATAGGAATTTTCAACTCAATGGAAATCTAATGAGGGTTATTAGTTTGTCAACCTTGGCATACTTTACATACAGTGATACCGTTAAAGTTGGCAACGTAAGGGATTTTTTATGAAACTACTTACAAGAATTGGAGTTTGGAAAAAAATTTTGCTTTAAATTTGCTAAATAATAACGTAAACAATCATTATTGTTTTTTGAAGTGATAACTTCACCGCTTGGTAATTAATGTATCGCATAAAGGCGCCAGTATGTCTGGCTTCCATTTCTCCTCACTTTAACACACAGCGCTGGCCGTATTTCGGACAAAAGATTATCTCTTCTCGCTTCTCATGACTCAGTATTCAGTGTGCGACCGACGTATACTGTTGACAGTGAGCATATAACGTGAAACTATCGCCGCTTTTAGAAGTAACTTTATAAAAAAATTGATGAAACAAGCAGAAGATGATATTCGGAACATTACACGATCTCCTAATGAAAGGTAAGTTTAATGATATTATATAATACGATTTATCAATAACAATCTATCTTTAGCGTCACTGAATATGTTTTCAGGAAGTTTATTCCATATAAACGCAGTTCTCTAAACGGTTTACAAAACTAAAGAACCGCAGCACGTGTTTCGATATACAATAGCTTCTTTGACCGACTAAATTCTCCCTAGTTAATGCTGACAATTTGTATCATATGACTTCCTTACTTAATGACCTATAATTTTAACAGAGTTTAGCTATAAACTAATCAAAATTTTATATATTATTAGAGAAAGTTTACCAACCCATTTAATTGATATGTAATAAACTAATTTCCAATTTCCACATTGGAAAACAAATTCAACGGAAGGAAATAATTCAATTCTATCCGAATTCTCAAACCTATTGATTTCCAAGCATTTCAAACCTTTCTATTCCAAATGCAACACTTCATAGTCGTGATTGAACTTTTTTTTAAAGACAAAACACAAGCATTGCAGGAAAATCCTTAAGGCGCTCTAAGTGCGAAAGTAGCGATTCACATTGGATTTGAATCGCTGGAGATTGAATGCATTGGAAAAAAAGCCTCTCAGGAAGTTTATTCCACGTAAACGCAGTTCTCCAAATGAAATAATTCTTAAACAGTGAAGTTCGAAGTGTACTGAGATGAACCTCAAAACGATGAGCAACTACAATTCGTCGCGTATTTCTGATATGTACCGCACTTGGTGGAATCAAATATGCCAAGTCAGTTAAGCACTTTCCGTGAAAGTATCTATAGACCTTTCTTCAATGTTCCAGACTATCAAAGCTGCAAGTGATGTTCGCATCTCCAATCAGGCGGATGGCTCTTTTCTGTATAGAATCCAGCAGCTTCAGGGTGTGCTTCAGGGTATGCATAAGAACAATACTCTAAAGAAGGTCTGATCTGAGCTTTATAAAGCATCAAAAGTTGAGGCTGCTTCTCAAGTTTTTGAGAAGCCGCCTTCGCAATTCTAGCTTTACCAAAAAAATTTTGCGAATGTAGAATTCGTTTTCACATTCAAGAAACTACTCCTATATATTCTTTTATCCTTTGGAAGAAGGTTCTCCCCGTTTGGCCAATATAAAGTTTTGAGAAGAACAACTAGTTAATTTGCGTATCTGCTCCTGATCCGATGCCGAAGTTTTGTCTTTTTGTTTTCAATAAATTTGCTTGAAATATCATTTGTTTCGTCCAAACCTTTCTTTTACAAAAAATGAGCGATGTTATTAGTGGGTTCACCAAAGTCGATTTCCTATGATCAGCGACTGATCAAGTTAATTATGAGGATGCATCACCACCAGGTGTGTTGTCTGTTACGGTTGGACTAAAAAGTAGTATATTATTAGTTTTGTCTTTGTTTACTAGTGTGAAAATTTCAACATGGTTTATACTACATTAAAGTTTTTTAGATCGATCTGCAAGCGAAACTAACGTTGTCCTTTCATCTGCACGATATTCAACCTTAGGGTGGCAAACCATTTTTGTAACTGACCGTAAAGGCAAAGCACTTCAAGCATTATACGACCAAAATCATGACAAGTGACTGCAGGCTACATACAAGTGAAACATGTTTGCAACTGATTAATGATTTATTTGGAAATTATAGTAATTGAGTGATTATTATTAGCTTTTCGTGCCTCAGTGTTTGCAAAACTTTCCACAATTTTTCAAATTAAATAGTTCATGAAAAATCTCTTTCTATGTACATTAGCAAGAGCGCTGCAAATTTATGCTGTCGAAGTGTGGATCGCAAGTAATTTTCTACTGTTTAAAGTGCTGAAAAAACCTTTTGCCGCTGCAGGTGGTAACACTCATTGTTAATTTTATCAATATCTCCACATTCGGGAAAATACATGAAATATTAAAACTTTTTATTACCTGCAACAAACCCTTTGGGGTTCTGGCAGAAATAGAATGCTCGGCCTTGGTGCCAGATTTTAAAAATTGCGCCAAATTGACGCATACTTCTGCAAAGGTTTTTTCTAAATCGGTGGTTTTAACTTTTTTGCTTTTCTTTTAAAAAATTCACTGTCGTCTAGTTTATCCAGTTTCCACAAGAAACCAAACTTTGTGTTTACTGTGTTACAGTTGGAATATTTGGATTGGATTTTTAAATATTCTAACTGAGGGGCCAGCCGCGGAAAAAAAAATGCGTTCATAAAAGTAAGGTACCTTTTTATCACTGTTTCTTCATACCGGTATACTCTCGGAAGCTGAAATTTTGTATGTACGTTCGTTTTATATCGTAGATGTGCAATAAGAAAGGATTTTTGAATATTCCAACTGTGGTGCCACCCGCAGGGGGGAGGGGGGAAAAGGCGCGTCCATAAAACAAAATATTCTTTCCATCACTATTTCTCCATGCCATTAAATTTCAGGTGGGTGAATTTAAATTTAGTATCCGGGCGGATCGCTAGTGTCTCATAAAGAGTAACAACTTCAGATACATCACCAGATCTTGCTTGTAGCTGTGCACTAATCACTTGAAACTTTACGAGCACAGAGTTCCAAAAGCACAACATTATTGTAATTTCTAGTTTTTTTTACTAATACTGCTTTTGCTTCTACTTTGGTCTCTTTGCTTTGATTTTCATCTTCGCCAAATAGAGTTTAATGCTTCCAGAACTTGTTTGTATGAACTATATAAGGATTTGCTTGCATCAGCTCGAGCACTCCATCGAGTTTTTGACAGATTTTTTAGTACATTCGATTCTTCATCCAATGTGGATAACAAAATTTGTCATCTGCTTAAAGATCCAGAAAAAAATTTTGTATAGTTGTTCCAGTGTGAAATTCATTGTTGAAATCAGGGCCTCCCAAGATTTTTCAGTTCACAGTGCCTAGTTGAAATATGTAGGGTAGATGCAATGATGCTAAATTAATAGAGCATACGAAGATACCATTTCAGCGAGCCCCCCCGATTCTTGCGCCCTAGACTGCAGCCTAATTAGCCTAAGGATTAATTAGGCCCTGCCTATGATGCTTATTATCATTTCTTGAAGTGGGATAGAGCTGGTTAATGGCTTGTTTTCGTAATTTCTTGGAAATAGCGGAGTCAGCAATATCTACCTTGTGACCATTATTGAGAGCAATTTGTGTGATAATAAACTCAGTTCTCTCTGAATTTTTTTTCTAACAGTGGAATATTCAATAGTCTGTAAAGCATACTACTGAATGTTCACACAAGATGTAATTTATTTGTTGGAAAAAGGCCTAAATCATAGCATCAAACCGAATATCAATTTTCTGATTGACTCGGCCGGTTACTTGATGAAGATACATAGTAATTTCACAAACTACACCTAACGATTTGGTCTTCACAAATTTCATTTTCAAAATTTCACGACATTTTTCGCTATCACAGTATCTTTTTTTCGTAGTGAAGATGAGATCGTTGCCGGTGTAGTTTGTAAAACGGCTATCAATTCTGAGAACATATAATGTTTGAGTATTTCTGAGAGGTACTTCAAATTCAAATGAACAGGTGGCTACTATCAGATCTATTTAAATCAGGAAAGGAAAATTGCGAAATCAATTGAATAAAAAGCTAATGATGATGACGTTATATTCACGAGAGCAAACAAAGGTTGAACTTTTACTGCGATAGAGAAAAAAGAATACGTTGGTGAGACTCTAGATTTCCTTAATTCAGAAACCTATGATATTCTGAGGGATAATCGTACAAATCTACCAGACAGAGGTAAAGTAAACTCTAAAGTCGATAGAGCTGGGTTTGAATGGAAGTGAAAATCCCAAATCATTTTTTTGCCTGTATCTTCTTTATTCGCAGACATATTGAAAGTCTTGCTATTGGCATTTGATGTGGGCTATCAGAATATATCCATGAATCTTTTATACTGGGTGTCATCTGACTTGGGCCACTCGCATCTTTGAATTTTTAAATACGGACCTGTATTGTTGTAGTTTTCGGATCGTCGACGTTCATTTCATACTGAGAAATTAAATTTTATATTTTGGGATGTTTTGGTAATATTTTATTATAATTGGGTGAATTATTCTCTTTTGAATTACGGCCCTGGAAATTGGTTGACTGAGTTAAATAAAAAATCAATAGCAACTTTCACGTTTCCCTATCTACCGTAGAGTATTTCTAGGGTTTTTTTCATTTTTAGGTACCTATTCATATTTTTTCACATTTCCTTTGCTCTGAGCGTTTTCTACAATGAACTTCGAATAAGAAAACCTTTTATGATTATCTGAAACATATCTACAAGAAAAATATATAATATGTGTTTTGATAAGCAGAAAAAGAAACGAAAAGCAAATAATGGGCCAATAAAGTAGCCTGCAAGATCACCAGATCTCACTATTTCGGACTATTTTCTATGGGGGACATTGAAAGATAGGATTTACGCTGGCAGAGAGATAGAAAATATGAAAGACTTGAGATTGAGAATTTTGAATGCTTTCGCAACAATACAGCAAAGGAGTGTATTAAGGGCAATAAATAATATAAAAAACGATTCCAAAAATGTCTAGAAATGAGAGGACACCAATTCGAACATTTATTGCGCCATTAATTTTTTTGTGTATATAAATTACTTCATTTCAATTTTCATTACAATTATAGTGTTCGTTTCAGATGTTATTACTGCTATCCTTTTTTTTTCTCCTCATCAAAACACATATACTAAATTTTCGTTTTAGATATGTTTCAGATAATCATAAAAGGTTTTGCTATTCGAATTTCATTGTAGAAAACGCTCAGAGCAATGGAAATGGGAAAAAATATGAATAGGTACCTATAAATGAAAAAACCTCTCGAAAAACTCTACGGTACATAAGGAGACGTGAAAATTGCTATTGTGCTCTTGTTAACTCATTCAACCAATTTACAAGGCCGTAATTAAAAAGGGAATAATTCACCCAATTTTAATAAAATATTAGGTACCGAAACATCCCGAAATATAAAAGTGAATATAATTTCTCAGTATGAAGTGAACGTCGACGATCCAAAAACCACAACAAAAAATACCGGTCCGTATTCAAAAATTCAAAGATGGGGGTGGCCCAAGCACATGACACCCTGTATAACAGATTCGTGGATATATTCTGTTTGCCCACATCAACTGCCAATAGCAAAATGTGGACAGATTTTCAATATGTCTGCGAATAAAGAAGATACAGGCAAAAAAATAATTTGGGACTTTTTGGTTTTTCCGGTATATCTCCAGAACCAAATGAGTTATTTTTCATTCTTTGACATCATTGAATAGGTCTCTAAAATACGCAACTTTGACAAACTTCAACCGACACTCTATCTCTTATCGTTTACGAGATACCCATGTACAGAAACGAATTTGAATCGCCCTATGTATAGATAGAACTAAAAAAGTTTTACTTCAGTCGTCTAGTCTAAAGCACACTCGCTTTTTTATAATAGGAGATCAATTTTTGCAATGATTGCATTATTTTTAATGATGATCCCCTCAATCTTTCATTGTTTCTGATGAGTATACCGATGGTGAAATTTTAATTGAATAAATTATCACCGCTCTCTATGTACGAATATGTAGTAGGAATTTCAAATCATCTATACATTTGTTACAGTTCCAATCTGAAGACTGTGTCGTACATTGGGGTAGTAAGGCATGCATTAACTAATACGTAATACAAAATAAACATTTTCATTTCTCAGAATAGAGAGTATTTGAGAATATTTAAAACGTGTTCAAGTGTTTGAAAACACTTTTCACAATTAAATAATTCCACGAATGAATAGACACTCAAGGAAAACTAATATGTTCCACGAATTAATAATCGCTGACCATTTCAAATTGTGAAATATTCAGTATACTTGCAAGTTTCCTTCATTTCATGCTACATTATCTACAATACCATTATGATTGTTGAATGATTCACACGAAGAATCCTAATTTCTTGGAGGAAGTAAATACAATTGAAAACCACGCACATTCGTATGCATTCCAGTTTCCATATATGACTGGTTACTCCGATATCAATAAAATATACAATAACAGAACTATAGTACTATATACTTTGCTTCCTCAGTTGATCTGAATACAGCTTTGTGAAGGCGGTTTTTATCTGGATTTATTCACCCACTCTGCATGACTTCATATTGTTGAAATTTTACATAAAGTTTTGATATACACGATCTCCCCAATTCTTTTGTAACGAGTATGCTTACATTGAATATTACGTTTTTCGTAAAGAAATATAATAAATTCAATGAAATAACCAACCATTCCGTTTCGTTGCCATTCAGTATATTGTTTCATTTCTCCGTTTTGCGGTTATTATTCTAACAAAAACTACTTTGTCGAGCCTCCTTCTAATAAAAATTGTCAGATGTTGAGATGGCAAGGTTCCAACCACTGAGTAGAAGAGAATTATAGTCGTTCGATTTATATCCTAATTCTTTACTTTCTCTTAAGAAGGAAATAAGAACCTTCAAAAACGAAACACATGAGATTTATTCAGTCATTATCTTATGAACTATTCTAAATCTTGTCCAATATGGTCTAAAAGTAGCCATGTCTGTTGACATGGTTTCAAGATGTCATAAAGGAAAATATCTTGAGGTAGATAAATTCGATTATGTGTAAAACAATGAAGTCTTAATCAAATAAAATATAATTTTCAAATCATTCAATAAGAAATCAAAATAGATCATCTTTTTATATTCTTCAAATGAGGTAATTTGAAGGTTTTTTCTTCAAATATTCGTTCATCTTTTGTCAGTATCATATTATGAAAATGAAACATTCTATTTCCAATGTTTTTCATTCATCTGTAAAATTACAGATTTTCAGTAATTGAAAATATAGGTATATAGGGTTGCCTTTTATATTTCGGGATAAGAGAACAAAAACAAATAATAATCATCGAAAATCACTTTATTGTTTTCCAAAATATTCCCCAGTTG
>WOGR01000980.1:0-21790 GCA_015342045.1 Leptinotarsa lineolata
AATCGGTAATTCACCCAACACTGGAATAAGTTCGTGGTCAGAAGATCCCAATGGAGACTTTACGGTGACTGTGTAAATTTCTGGATTGGTTGTTAGATATAGATCCAGAAGGCTAGCATATTCTCCATCACGGTCAGGAATCCTGGTTGACTCATTAATAATCTGTGTGAGTCTGCTGCTTATTGGAGAAGCCTCAGCTCCGTGCCCTTGTTCGTCGTTGATATTTGAAAATTTGAGCCATTTGATATTGTGAACATTGAAGTCACCGAATATGGAAATTTTGGCTTTGGGATGATTGATTTGCAGAAATTCAATGGTGTTTGCAAGTGAAAAGGATAGTTCCCTACATTGTGTATCGCTTGGTGGTCGATAAACGCAGCGTATGAATTTGGTAATCTTCTGTGATATTATTTTGAACCACAGAAAAATAAAGTTTTGGGGTTCTAGCATTTCCTCTCGTTGACAGGAGAGATCGCTTCTGATAAAAAGGGATATTCCAAAGTTACGTTTGAATCGGGAGTAATTATGAAATCGTTCTAAAACAAAAACTTTGGGTTGAAGAAACATAATATAACTAGTTGCATTTTATATCTAGCATATCAAAAATAGTATGGGGCAAGTTGACTAGATAGTCAACCAGCCCCAAATTTCAAACAAAGATCAGAAATCAAATATTCGTATTAAACAGTTTGACAAGCAATGACAATAATAGAATGAATAGGCATTATAACAGATTATTACGACAAAAATAGTAACTTACGTGTCTTGTTTTTCAACAATATGCTATCATTGACAAACGACGTGCATCTACGACGCGTGGTTCCCGGAAATTGAGCAGGGGGGTAACGGATGTTCTCACCTAGTTGGCCGACGCGAAACTTTTGCGTAGCTCGCGTTTATGACAGTTAGTCTACCTGCCCGTATAGTCAACGTTCCCCGGTCTGTCCTACGTGAGGCTCCCAAAGGCGGTTAGATGCAAAGGCAAGCTTGACATCGACCGCCGAATGAGATTCGTTCTCTGTCTTTGACTGTAGTTTTCACTGCATGACAACTAGATGATTATAAAATTGATATCGTTATTAGATTTACAGAAACATAACAGAAACACAGAAACATAATTGGTAACAATCTTTTTCTATAAAGATTGAAATGAACTGACGGTTGGGATGTTTCAAGCTGGGTATTTAATTTTTGTGATTGAGAGTATTATCTGATGTAGATGATTGTAAAATTTCTTATAAAACCGTTCTGGTCAGCATAGAGGAAAAAAAAACACTAATTGGATCAAATTAGATGCTTTTGAAACATTTCAACAGCTGATTACTCAAACATGATATGAATATTTTTCAAATTCAAGATATGTACATCAAAGATACCTATTGAAAACAATAGAAGATGGCTTAGGAAGTTTTAGAAATTCTCAACTTCTTTCAGAGAACTATGTATTTCTAAAATTTCTAGAGTAGGTAATAATATAAGAAAACCGTCTATTCCTTGTCAGAATCAAATATGAAAGTGAAAGTATGATTCATCTAGTTCCAAAAACGTTTTTAATATATAAATTAGTAAATATGTTGTATTTTGTCGAATTCAACATATTATGCTTTTACCTTGACTCTGGAAATTATTTTGCCACTGTTTCATTTCTCACTCGATGATAAGTAATTGAATGACCTGAATGACCAGTCAGAAGTATGAACAACTCTATTTTGCAGGATCGCCAACTTATGAGTATGATCATCCCGAAAATGTAACACGGTTGAAACGACAATATGACAGGTAAGAATTACGCTGAAACATCCAACTTATTGTTTGTTTGAAGGTGTTTGACAATGATTTCATCAATTCAGACTTTTATTATCTGAGTAAACTAGTTCAGTGATCCTATAATTTTTCTGACGAAAGGTTAATACGTATCTAATATATCCGATGGTTTTCAAAATAGTAACATTATCAACATGAAGAAACAATTTTTCGAGACCTGAAGAAAAATTCAATTAAATTCGAAACGTCGGCAAGAAAATAATTGTTTTTTTTTAAAGAAAAATTGATTCAATATGATTTGAAATCTCTTAAAGAACAAAAAAAATTAAAATTGACAATCAAGCCTTTTTATTTTCATTTCATTTTACACTCATTTCTTTATGAGCTATCAAAATCAAAATATGAAATTGGATTTTTCGAGACTTTTTCTATCTGCATTATTGTGCGGATATCATTTCAGCCATATAGCAGAAACTATAAAACAATATAATAATATACATCCACAGACTCTAAAACTTTTACTTTTGTCTGTTCTCATATTGAAATATTTTATAATCCCATACCACTTCAGGATATTTACTCATAGGTTAGTTTTACTCCCACTACCAAGGCTTGCCTTGTTAAGTGGTACGTATTTATTTACCACTGAATGTCTTCTACTTATTGTATTTTTGAGGTTTTATAATTTTTTTTTAATCTGTAGTATGTGCTGGCCCTATTCCCTAAGCCCCAATACATTCAAGAGAGCGCGCCAACATTATTAACCAACGACCATTCCCCACACTGTGGGGTGAGTGCTCATTGGGTAGGAGAATCATGTGCCCTCAGCAGGCGCAGTGAGACAAGAACGAGAGCCTTCTGCATCTGTCTGGCTAAGATTCCTGCCATAGTGCGGCAGGCCGGTATGATTTTAAGATTCGAGAGTAGAGAGGGCAGCATTCCACCAAGGACTCCAATCAGAACAACTATCTTAGAGTGGTCTGGATATAGTCTGCGTTCTTCGAAGAGAAAATACGATATTCAATCCGTTTTTCCTCCTCTTTTCGTACGATATTCGTCTCGCCAGGAGCTGAAAAATCCACGACAAATATTGTCTTGCTATGGTGATCAATGATCAAGAAGGACTATGTCAGGCTTATTAGCTTGTAGTAGCCTGAAGGATGAGTAGTTCCAATAAATTCGGCACTTCTCGTTCCCCACAACGAATTCAATATCCCGCAGAGCGTAGGGCAACACCAGTGTCTCGTCAATACCGTAAGAGTGCTGTAGATGATAATAAAGCACTCTTAGGGCCGCGTTATGTCGATGGATATAGACCGAGACTGCATATGCTGGACATGCTGACAGCAAGTGCATCAGGGTCTCGGACGCCTCACAGCAGGCCCTGCACCTTGTGTCAGGAACATCTATACCCCTCACGCGATTGCGGCAGACTAAGGTGTTGAAGACACCATCATAGCGTGCCATGATGAACCCCTCATTTTCCAACTTCAGCCCACCCCACCTGAGGAAGGCGAAAGTCAGGCGCTTTGATAAGCCAATGTCTTCGATATTATTAAAGAAGTCCCCATGCATTGGCTTATCCCTGTGTTTCCGCAGAAGTGAAGTCATCTCTGCGGTTTTTATATGAGCCTTTTGTTAAAAGGGTTCCAACTCGGTGACAGAGTTGTGATCACCTCGTTCAGTGTCGAAAACTAGACCAAGTTCATCAGCTGCTCGGGTAGCTGCCCTGAAGAGGAATGCTCCAATTGCTACTCTCATGATCGCGAATCATGCAGAGAAGGGGATCCGAACTCCTGACTACTTTACAGGCTACATTCAGTAACATTCTGTCATGTAGACACTCCAAACTCGAAAATCCACAGCCTCCCTGTTGTCGTGTGATGTACAACCGTGGAACGGACGATTTGGGATGAAAACTCCTATGGATTTGCATCATTTTTCGGGTCTTTACGTCGAGTTGATACAGCTCCTTCCGAATCCATTTCACTACTTCAAACGAGTAGAGTAAGATTGGAACGGCCAGCATATTCGTTGCAGCAACTTTTTTCTTTCCCGGCAGTTCCGATGACCAGATCTGTCAGAGTTTGTGCTGATACTTGCCGCGGATAAAGTTTTTCACTGCTGTTACCTTTTGTGAGTGGTGATGGTCCACCCCGAAGTAAGTATACGTCTTTCCGGCATCCAGATGGTGTAGGATGCTTCTATCTACGAGTTGCACATCCTCTCCGTACTCCCCGCATCGTCCTCTTTTGAGATGGACCATTGCACATTTGTCTATCCCGAATTTGTTATTATTATTATTATTATGTAATCTGTGTGTTATATTTTTCTTCATTTTTTCCACAGTTTCAAATGTACTCTCCCCCCATTTCCAGAAAACGGAAAATGGACTATTATAAATGGAGATGGCCGACCAGGACAGGAAGTTGAAGTTGATACAGGATTGAAGTTTCAATGTCATCCCGGATATAAATTAACTCCTAAACACCCATATATAATCTGCGATACCAACTGGAGCCCCGAACTAATGCCAAAATGTCTGAGTAAGTGATACGGCATTAACGATAATATACAAAATCATCTTGCATATTTCAAAGTCGATGGTAGTATTGCTCGAGAAAGCTATTGTATAGCCGTGTCACGGTTGTGTGAACCTTTTGTAGTAAAAACCAAAATAAATATTATCAGTAAGTTCGAATGGGGACAATAATAATTCATCATTCTGAATTCAAAGAAAAAACCTGAGTGTCATTTCTGTTGGATCCTCCACATGCAAAAAATTAATAAAACAGTGAAGAGTTGTTCTTCAATTTCTAACTTTACATCTAACAGATGAAAAGACAAACAGACAGACATCAACCACTAATTGGCCTCCTTCACAGTAGCTCAGAATGGCTGCATATTTTTATTTTCTATTTAAGTTATTACTGGACCCAAAATATTACTGTTCCATTACGACTCTTCCACACTATCTGCCAAAATTCATGGTCTGATATTTTGTTGGAATTTTCAACTCAACTTCGTCAGATTTATTGGTTTATATTTGTGAGATTCTAAGTAGTATGGGTTTTTTTGTCTTCCACTATATTCGAGAGGACTACGAAATGGACCATATCTACTTTTATTATTTGAATGTCATAATTGAGGAAAAATTGATTTTATTGCCACAAGTAATCGTAGTCACAAACATTTACATTCTGTTATATATTTTTTTCGTAATCCCATACAGTTATTTTGATTTGAAGGTATTCAGATGACAATTGCAAAGTTAATGTTAACAGCCTGTGTCCGTTAAGATTTTTAACGACCGGCGGCCCTTAAGTAATCACTTGTTCAAATATTTTTTACATTCTTCCTTTTTTCAAAATTTTCATATTCTTTTTTATATCACACTTCAGTTATTTTCGACAGTAAATCAACATTCACTGCAATGATTCTTCCAATATTTCTGAAGAAATTCTATTTTGTTTCTCAATTCCTTCAATTTAATTCATGGTCGTTATTAAAGCGAACACAAAAAACTGACGTTGTTTATAATATTGGTGAGGTATTGTTAAGCTGTTCCATAACAACACGATGCTGGGATTTTTCTGTAGAATTAAGAGGTACGTTTGTTCATTCTTTGATATCAAAATGTAATCTTTCAGCGGGATTACGAAAAGTCTCGAACGATAGACGGCCGATACGCAAATAACGGATTCGGTTGTTATAATCCTCGGCTGCACTTCGGAATACAATATTCAACTTCATCCATTATTTGCTACATATCCACCTTGTGACGTTGATAACTAAAACAGAAAAGGTATTGTTTCATGGATCAGTGTGATAATCAGAAAATTTAACTAACAACTTTCTCTATACTCTATACCACTTGTATTTGTAACTAACGTTACTGCAGTTTCTCAATTTTCGTGATGATCTCCTACCACGTTGTAACAATGGCTATATCTATCAATTTATTGATAGATCAATCAACCAGTTTATATGTTTACACTTCGAGAGAGATGATTTTATCGCAAGTACTTGAAGTACTGTGTATGCATATGTATTCCCAATGGTTTATATTGAAAGCTCATTCCAACGATAGTTTCTAGAAACAAATCTGACCTTCTGTACAATTGTACTTGCAACACAATTTATCAACTTAATTCATTGGTGACACCGAAGGAGAGGATTTCATTGAATAAATTTGTAGACCAATTATCTATCTGACGAAAATATCACATGATTACTGTAAACTGCTTCGACTTTGACTATTGATCTAGTATCTCTGTTTCAAGAATGATAAATCAAAGGACTCAACGATGATAGCCTAAATAAAATACTTAAAATTTTTGTTATGGTGTGAATTACAATAGAATCACTCATTGTGGAAGCATTATACAGTTCGTGTATCCAATTCGAATTCACTTTATTTTCTGTAATCAATCCTGTATGTAAATGACTCTCAAATTATTTCATGAATGATGATAGTTTGATTTAGATATCCTTCCAAACGAGTTTCTTTGAAGTGATGATGGAAGACAATACAAAAAAATAGCAGTTTCTCCAAGTTTGATTAGCAATTCCTCGGGTATCATACGAGTACGTATACTTTTATAAAAAACATGTTTTCAACGGAATAAATATAAAACTTGAGTAACAACTTGATGAGAGTGAATTTTTATACAAACATACATATCCTATCATTAAATTTTGTTATTCATTAACTTCCAAGCGAAATGACCGTCTTTGACTAAAAAAGGAATTATTCCTTCTAAGTCTCACATACTTCCTTTTGACGAACCTTATTATTTTTTTCTTGATGATGGCAATATCCAATATGCGAAATACTGTCTTTCATTTTTAGATGGAATAAATTCTGATTTCTCAGTGGTATTGATAAACTCGTAAAAGCTACTTTACGAGTTTGTTAAATGTGGCTTAGATATGATTTTGAAAATGAACTATTTTGAAATTAGGTAGTAGCTAGATAGCGAAGTGTATAATTTTGATTTCTATATACTTCCTGAGCTGCTCTTTTTTCTGAATACAAAAAAAAGTTTCCCGAGATGAGTTCATTTTATCTCAGCTAAGTTATGTGCATATATGTGCATATATGTGCATATATATAACGTGATAGAGGTGATAGTTATTCAGAAAAACAGCTATCTTCACATCATTATAACTGTTCTTGAGTATGAACACGCTAGAAGCAGCTATTGTATAGCGAAACACGTGTAGCGGTTTTGTACACGTTGAAAATCTCAAGATAAACTGCTACTTGAATACCAATACTAATAGTTTTGATGACCATCAGTTCATTTCAGAGTATCCGAAAAGTAGATGTTGAACAGTATATTGAAAAATTATTCGAAATTCTCATAGGGCTCTGCTAGGAAATGATGATAATTGCCCGTGACCAATAACAGCTCTAAAGATCATTCAACCTGTGCTTCTGTAGTCACGGAAGTTATTCTATCATCCATGAACGCATACATTCCTTTTTCTACGAAACGAACTTCTAACAGCAAACCTTGGTTCAACAAAAATTGCAAGCAAACTGTTGCCTCCAATAATCTCGACTACCGGCAATGGCGCAAAAATTCCAGTACCGAGAACCGAATAAGGTTTGTCAATGCTCGCAACAGCTGCAAACTTAGGATAAATGAAAGCAAAGAACTTTACAATCAGAGAATTAGGGATGAACTGCTTGCCAATCCTATCGGGTCTAGATCCTTCTGGTCGATGGCTAAAGCTGTTAATAAAAACTCCACAAAATCCACAATTCTACCACTAACACAAGCGTATGGTTCAATTGCAACAACAGCCATAGAGAGAGCAAATCTACTTGCTGAACAATTTGCGTCCCACTCCACAGTCGATTTTCTGGGAAAGGCACCACCCACTGTTCCCACACTAATAGAATCCAAAATGCCAGAAATAACTTTTCGACAACGTTTGGTCAGGCGAATTCTGAAACACCTCAATATCAACAAGGCGTCTGGTCCTGATGAAGTGCCTGTCATCGTACTCAAATGAACTCGCACCAGTATTCTGCAGATTTTTCAACCTGTTTTACAAAAAAAGTGTTTTTCTTTCTTGTTGGAAGATTGCTCGCCTATTTCCAAAAAGGGAAAGAAGAATCTTCCAAATAATTATAAACAAATCGCTTTGCTATCAGTGATATCAAAAATCACGGAGAAAGCTGTAAACCACCATATCCTTAAATATCTGTAAGGCTTCAACATCTTGAGCGTCCATCAATATGGCTTTCGGAAACAAAGATCAACAGGCGACCTTCTATCGTATGTCACTCATATTTGGAATAACGCAATCGCATGGAGATTCAAGAGCTGTTGCGCTTGATATTTCTAAGGTCTTTGACCGTGTGTAGCATTAAGGTTTGCTAGATAAACTTCGATGCTATGGCTTGTCGGGTCATTTTTATGTATGGCTCTCAAGTTTCCTGAAAGAACATTTCCTGCAAGTGGCCGTCGATGGATATCTCTCAAATACTTTTAGCAATAACGCTGGTGTTCCCCAGGGATCCATATTGTCTCCAACCCCCTTTTTATTGTACATCAACTACTTTTCGGAAAAAACGAAGAATCCAATATATTGTTTTGCTGACGACAGCACACTTGTCTCGTCATTTTATTTGGATATCAGGTAATCGGTTGCGGATGCATATCTTCACCGACAGCAGGAGGTTGCATATCTTAATGAGGATCTAGAAGTAATTTCGAATTGTGTTGGAAGTAACCAGGTTCAATTCAATGCCACGAAAATTCAGGAATCACTTTTCTCCAAAAAGATGAATGTTTCTGAACCGGATATAATAATGTCAGGACAGACAATTCCGCTTTCTGTTTCGATAAGTATGTTGGGTGTTAGAATGGACACTAATATGTCTTGGCACAATCATGTTGCTGGAATTGCAAAGACTACTTTTCGAAAGCCCCGCCCCTAAACATATCATGAAGCTGCTGGATCCCATCCAGAAAAGAGCCATCCGCCTGATTGGAGATGCATAGTCTGGAACATCAAAGAAAGGTTGGCGATTTGTCTCTCTTCTATAGATACTTTCACGGAAAGTGTTCAAGGGACTTGGCACATTTGATTCCACCAAGAGCGGTGCATATCAGAAATACGCGACGGACTGTGGCGGCTCATCGTTTTGAAGTTCAACTCAGTACACCTTGAACTTTGCTGTTTAAAAACTCTTTCATTTGGAAATAAACTTCCTGAGAACGTTTTTCCGAATGGATTTAATCTCCAATGATTAAAATCCAATATGAATCACTACTTTCGCACACGTACCGCTCTCAGAAAGCTTTAAGGTTTGTCCTGTAGTGCTTGTGTTTTTTTCTTAAGAAAAATATTGCTTCGTTTTCAATTATTTTATTAGAGTGTTTGTTTTTCATTTACCACCAGTTGAATCTACTAATTCAGTTTTCATTTTGATTACGAAACTATTAGCCAATATCATTTTATTACCAGCAATGAATTGAAAATACTGAATTGTGCCAGTTGAATGCTGGAAAATTTGTCTTGAAAGTAAAAAAGGGTAGGTTTGTATTACGACAGTAAATTTTTAAGACACTACCTGTCAACATCAACTGCACCAAATTGAAAAAAGTAATAAGACTTGAAAGAAAAATTATATCTTTTGGAACGAGGTATCGGTCAACCCCTGATCCCAATTCAAAATTCGAAAGTGGAATTCCAACCCACCTAAGAAGTGGAAATGATAATGAAGAAAATATACCCAAAATTTCCATTTCGAAATAAAAAATTGATTGGTCTGACTCGTTTTCTCAAAACTCGAACCTTGAATAATTGGCTTTCTTTCGTATACCATTCTTCAAAAAATAATAAAATAATCACTGTAACTCTAAGTTATAGAAAATCGAAAATAATGAGTAAAAATAATATTCCTTCTAGAGATTTTTTATTTTACACTGTTACTGTTACTGTTTTATCTCAGAGTGAAAGTTAATTATTATTAACCCAAATTAATTTTTTGAAATAAACACATTTATATTCATTTTTCTACTTAAAGCTGTATGCCTATTATTGAATAGATAGAAACTTACTCGGTTATTCGATATGTATCCATGAATATATAAAATATCGATGTATCAAAATTAAAACACTATTTCATAGTGGAACACATATTGTGGTATTGTAGACCATGCAAATCTCACAATAAAGTATTATCTACTGAAAACATCTCCTAATGATGCTAATTCAGTTAGCAATACGCGCGTCGAGTGTTTTGGTTCTGGTGGGAGAAATATTTTCTTAACATTAATTTCACACTTAATGTTCCGATTCTACCCATCAAAGATAGTATAACTCATATGCAATATCAACGTATTCGTATAAAATATGTCCATTAAGTATCGACGAGAAAGAAGCAGTATAAAGAAATTCGATTTTGAACTATTAAAAAAACATTGCTTGCTGAAATTCGGAAAAAGGGAAAATATGCATTAGTCTATAAACTATAGTTATTTCCATTACAATATACTACAACAAAAGAAATATTGAAAATGTTAATGAAAGTGAAACTTGAAAAATTTATTATCCAACTCTTAAAATAGTGAATTAGGTAAAAATAATTCAAATATTACCGATTATTGTTTATTGATAACAAATAAATGAACCAATCTCAATACAATATTCAGTTACCGATCCATGTAGTCTTGAGGAACAGAATACTGTAAAAATGTGAACACAGTCAGGTTCTACTACCAAAATATATTACTGTGATGAAAGTGAAGTATTGAAGAGAAATGGCCTGGTAAATTGAATGAAACGGAAAAAACTATTTTGTAATACAATGTACTTGGTTCAAATGCTATTACCCTCATAGAATGGTTTGTTATGAAAGTTGTAGGAAGACAGAGAACGATTTATTATCATTTTGCTACTAGTCAATGTGGAAACGCGACTTGAATATATGTTAAACTAGGCCTAAAAAACGCGAGTGTTTTAACGTTATCATGGCAACTTCAACAGCCTGAAAAGTTTTCAATTAATGATCTGACAAGTGTCGGTTATGATATCGAATAAAATATCATTAATAAATAATTTACCAATCTCAATTTTTCAAATTGATGTGGAAAATTCATATTGTTTGAAATATTATTACTTTAGTTTCATGAATGCTGCTAACATTTCGGAAAGGCAATAAAGTTGCTAACTTCAATGGCATTTCCAATGATATTTTCTTTTTAGGTACCTTGTCGTCACAGCTACCGGTTTCTGTCCTACTTGTTGTTGGATTTGGTCTATTGTCATACCACTATTCTACACCTCCTGTGTATTTTTCAGTATCGTCCAATCTTAGATAACGTGCAAAAATTTATTATTGCCAACTAGTTACCAAATATTGCATTTCCCTTCAGTACACCGTGAGAAAACGGTCTATACTTACATTTAGGAGCGCAAATATGAGAAATACACTTCTTTCTTCCTTGATGCGTAAATCGCCTAATTTACATTTTCTACAATGGCCAAAGATACTGTAAATGGCTACTATCTCTGCGAATATAAATACATAATGTCCGGTGCATCTGAGAAAAACCTCCAAAAATTGTCACACAAATGATTTTGAATCCACCCTTTTGTTTACTCTTTCATAGTCCTCCGGCATTTGCTTTAGGTAAGCAAGCACAACTCATTTATCTATGACTGCTTCTTTTGGTTTTCCATCCATTTGATGAACTAGTATTATCTATACTTATAAATGTTAAACTCACTCGCTCGTGCGGAGCCAGGGCGGGTCGCTAGTTTTCCATAAGCACCTCCCAATTTTTGCGATATTACCCGCAATTCTGTTTTACAGCTTTAATGATTAAGTTATCAGTTTTAGAACTAAGTGTGAGCAATATACAAGCACAGGAAACTGTGGTGACAAAAATTAATCTTCCCTTAGATTGAAAATTAGTTTTTTGGTTTTCCTTGATAACGAAAGGAATACTGATGTCACATCACGAATTCAAACATATCATCAATAATCATTATTTCCATTTTTGTAGTAAATCAGTTTGAAGTATTCATGAAACACTTGCTTCATATCGCGTATTTTGAAAACCGTAATATCTACTCATTCCTAACTAGTTGAACTTCGAGAACTATGCTATTGTTAAATATATTGTTTTTCTTTCAAGAATTATGCTCGCCTTTATACTCTACACCAACAACTACATTGAAATGTAAAGATGTAACTGGAAATGCAATCGGTTGTAATGAAGCTACAGAAGGTACGTATTTAACCTACCAATGTATTCCCTATTACGAAGCTTTGGGACGCAAACATAGCCTCTACTGCAGTGGAGGTACATGGGACTTTCCAAAACCAGTATGCCAACCAGGTGAGTAATCATTATTCACAAGAATAACAGACTCTCAGTAATAATCAGTTATAAGAGGTGATCAGAATTATGAAATGTTAAACACATGCCATTCCGTTAGAACCATCTCCATACCTAGGAACATTATCAGTGTCTTGTTGATCTGCATTCTTCATTTTAACAATGTGATTTTGCTTTAAATTGGTTGGATTTTCATTTCTAAAAACATTTTCGATATTTGCACGAGGACAATTATTCGAATCACATTGTTTTCCACCTGTCCCAAGCCAGAATCAGTAATAGTTACCAAAAAACTCAGTATTTGGAAAGCTGTAATGGAATTTTGAATATTTATTTGTCAGAATCTGAGTGGGATTTTTTCAACAGTTATTTGAAATTTCGGCAGTTTGAAATTTCTAATTCCTATCATTATTTCGAAATGCTGAATTTTTTTTTATCTCACATTCTATTGTCCTTTGAGGACAGTTGAGACCAGCAATGCATTATGATCCGTGTTCTTAAGGAAATGCTCGAATCTGATAATTATGATCGGATACCTCTGAGGATGCGACATTTGTGTATTATCGCTTCACCTTTATTTTTATAAGAAATCCAGTTAGGTCAACATAACAAGAACTAATTGGGAAAGAAAGATTATTGCTTTTTACTTCTCCATCTTCCCCATCTTTAATACAAAAATATGGGAATTGAGCAATTAATTTCAAAATAAACTCTTCACAAAGATATATAAATCATGCAATGAATTAGTTTCCGAATACAATCTGGAAGGAAAAGCCCTCTTGAAACAAATACTTCCATATCAACATTCAATTACATGAAAGAAAAAAATACTTTCAAAACAATTATTTTCAAATGTATGTTATGCCTGAAAGTGACTTCTTGGCATGATCTATATTGTTCGAATTTGATTACTTTTTATCTTTGGAAAATTTTTTTTGTTTAAAGATGTAGAGGTAGAAATCCAAAACCTTCCTTCCCCAAAAATTATTCTCTCCTAAAAATATACCTTTTTTAATTCAAAGAACAATTACTCAAAGAAATAGTGTTTCATAAAAAAATTTCAACCTCTTTTTCAGTTTGTGGCAGAAAAGTTAGTAACGATGTGACAACTTTGGTATTCGGTGGTGAAGACACCAAAAAATACGAATATCCGTGGATAACTGCTGTTTACTTGAATCATGAAGGTAAAATGATAAATAATTGTGGAGGAACTCTATTGAATCCTAGGATAGTTCTGACTGGTGAGTGGATTAATCAGCGATATCGACTTTAAGTACATACATTTAGTGTCAGCTTTAGATCATTAAGCATCTCAAACTTAAGATTTTCTCGTTGTCTACATCTGCTCTTTTCAATTTCCTCTTTCTATTGTATTCTGATAAGCTTCCTCTCAAATTCTTATTTGTTTTTTTCTATTCTTCTGTTATGTCGATCGACATTCCCTTTTTTTGTTCTTCTAGAAGACTTATCACATATACTCGTAATTTTCACTATATTTTTTCTCATTTTCAACCACCATTTCCTTAAGTATGGCAATTACGGGAGAATCGTAATCAAATAATTTCAAGTTAGATACAGAAAATTTCTCCCAAACTACTAAGGTGTTCACATCGTTGATTAAAGAAGTTAAAATCTGCTTCTAGACAATGAGAATGATAAGAAATTCTTAAGTTCGGTGAATGAAAGAGGATTTTAGACGCCTTCGGAAGTAGAAATCAAAAAAAATTGGAATAAGATCTATGGAAAGCGATAAAAGTTTCCTACAGCTGACAATTTATTTAATGACCGTCATTAGTGAAGATGATAAATGGTTCAATTGCTAACTTTGATGGTAACTTTGATGCTAACTTAGTTGCTGAGCTATCCAGTGACAGCTAAAGGTCTGGTGTGTCACCAAATTCAGCAAATGAATTTGACGTAATTTAAAAGAATCTCTTCTTCATCCTGTTCCACTATCTTTACTTTTTCTTTCTTCTTCGTATATATGTGTTATCATTAGCAAATATTTCTTTTTTGTTCATATATTTCGCCTGACATACTGTGATTTATAAGATTTCACTATCGATTCTCAAATTTGAACCACTACCATAACATTTTTCAGCTGCTCATTGTGTTACCAATTCTTATGGGGACACTGTATCAGCAGATACTGTGGAAGTAGGCGCAGGAAAATATTTCAACGAATATGGAGATACCAGAGATATACATGCCCAATATTCGAAGGTGAGACAATAATTTCTCAGAAGAAATCTCTCTTTAACTGGAACGAAACAATCTGTTACTAGTGAAGTAGTGGAGGTTGTTATAAATTCTATATTGATTTTCATATACAAATAGATGCTACACTCTCTTTTCCTTCTCTATTAGTTATTTGTCAAATAATTGTCCATCGAAAATAATTGAAAAAATATTACTGAACTAAATTTTCTAAACTAAACTAAAACTCAAATATTCATTTTTAATAAAGATTATACCGTACAAAGGTTTGAGTTAGAAAGAAATGAAAGAGTATGCTTCCGTTCAAACTAAGAAATATAGTTTGATAATAGAATTGGGTGTTGTGATGTAAAATGAATCTAACAAAAATAAAACAATTTTTCCATCCCAGATAATACTGTGTTAACGCGCAAAGTTAACATCATCCGGAGATAAATTTCAGTCATCTGTAGATGCCTGACTTGGTTCCAAAGAACATTATTTTTCTCCTGGTAGAAGAAGTACAGTGCCATACGAAAAAACGAAAAATACAGTTGCCAGTTCTCAAACATACGTAGATATCTTCACTTTCACTCTGCTGCGAACTTTTTTTGAAAAACTAAAATTTTGACTAGCTTACTTCAAAGACTATCTCTCCGATTGCGACATAGAATGGTTATGCCGATAAAGACCGTCCTCAAAGATGGCACGTGGATGTCATAGTCGGAGTGGAGTCCAAAAGTTAGGTGCTTTCTAAAAATTGAATCCAAGTTCGAATAAATATTGAAGTGAAAGACATTTTTGAGAGGACTGGCGGCCCCTCTACGCCAGTAACCAGGCTGGATGTCGTTAGATTTGACAAGGTCGTCAGTGCGATACTAAATGTGTTATTTGTGAAAGTCATATTGAGGCGGCCTCTTGGTGAAGAAATGAAGTGGTTTTATAATAGAAAAAGTTAATGAGAGAATTTAAAATGGCAGCATTGCCTCGAGCAAGATGGCTGCGCCCTCGGACGAAGCTTCTGTTCACTATGGACAGGAGGAGTCTAGCCAAATGCGTTCGACTGAGAAACAACGGCCATATAAATTAAAGAAGAAGAATCTAACTTCAGGGTGTCGGTTTTTCGTAACGGTATGCGCACGCATCGTAGAAATTAACTCTCATCAATTTTCCCTAACGCACCAATAGAAGTATAACTTCAAAAATGAAAAATCTGAAGATATGTTGAAAAACAGTATATTTCTAAGGGATTCGAATGTAAATAACTCGTTTTCACAGGAAAGACTAACGACCCAACTTCCGTAATTATGATTATTTATTGTACAGCTCTTTACTTTATTCCAGACATACAACTACGAGTACAGCAACCATTACATTATAAGTCCCAGAGCACATGCTAATGTTGATATGTACATTTATTGTATGCCGATAGATTACCTTGCAATAGGCTGCATGTACTACTGGTTGCCTAAAAATCAGTAGTAGAACAATTATAATTTCACACAATATTATTCACGAATATATTCATAATATCAACTTCAAGAACATAACATAACGTACCTAGAGATTTCAATCGTCTATCAGTAATATTTCGAAGGGAACAAGTTTTTTCTTTCTCATTTCATTTCAATACACTATTATAACGGTATCCGCTTTTTTCGCCAACATTTCTCTTTGATAAATCAAACCCTACTGTTGTTCCTTCTCCGGCCATAAGTCGAAAACTCTTATCAAATGGACATAAACCAATATTAAATTTTTTAAAGCTGCTAATGCTAGTCCAATATTCATTTTCCACACAAACAAACCACTTGAAACCAAACTGAAATCCAGACAATGTTTCTATACTACACCCTATTTTTCAGGCAGCACGTATAATAGTACATGAGGAATACAAAGGAGATACCCGTCGATTTCAATTTGACATTGCACTCATTGTAACCAAAAGGTTGTTCACTTTGGGCCCGGTTGTACAACCTGCGTGTTACAACAACATTGATACAATATATCCTCATGTTGGAAGCGTAGGAGAGGTTGGTAATTTTTCATATATATTTTAATTAGTTCAGCAGAATGTTTTCAAAGATCTTGTATACTTATAACAGCCTAATTGAATGATGAAAATAAATAAAGAGGATTCTGTATTACTTGAGCGAATTTAGAATGCATTCAATAATAAAGAATTAATGTTTCACATATCCCAATTCAGGCAATACTTAGTTCTTCTGGAACACTCTTGGCAGTAGTTTAATATTGGAGTAAGATATGACATGCCATGTCAATGATGAAATTAAAAATTGATTCAAAAATATGATTCAATAAATAAATATCATCTTCAGAAGAATCTGTCACTCTCATTATTATACTCGAATAAATTTGAAATTCATTCTAGAAAAGATAAAGTGATAGATCGATTATCCATATAAATGAATATCTTCTGTTTTCGATACCTATTAACAAACTCAATGTTGACTGCTCATATTGATTACTTCTGTTTTCTTGTTGAATATTTCATTATTTTGTTAAATTTGAATCTTTAGTTAATTCAGTTAATCCTTATTCATTACCATTCAATATTTCTTGGGATAATAAAAACAATTCATATAAGGAGATGTGTAGGTTGAACATAGGTTTGCTTGGAAATATTAAGCTAATACCCCTCCAGTTGTCAGTAATGAAGAACTATCGATCAACCCATATAACCCAGTCTATAGACCATGCAATTTCCAAGGTCCACTATTGAGTGGCATTCCTTTCGTCTACATTACTCGTAATGTTCCCTGCCTCACTACTCGCTCACACCGAGAGCTTCAGTCGAAAATATGCCAGAACGCTTAGCCACAAAAAAAATATTTTCGATAGTTCGCGGTAGGTACAACTATTACTAATTTTTTTCAAATACATTAGAGAACACATTCAGAATAGGTAAAGAATTTAATTCTATTTGGTCATTCAATAAATTTTCAGAATTCCTAATTCTAACAATTTCTAAACGTTCCAAAAGATTGACTTTCCATTTTTTTCTCATTTCAGTGCTTATATAGTGAGCCAGTTAAAATAGTTCAGCTAAAACACACAATCGACTGCGACATCAATCAACCATGATCTGTTTTCCTATAAAAATCAAACTTGGTATATAAATCCCACTCGTGGCTGTCCTAATAGATTCAGGTAAAAAAAACTGGTCAAGTATATCACCATAGAGTATTTGAACTCAGATGAGACAAAAAGTAAAGAAGTTCAATAAATGTAAATGTAGCGGAACAATCGGTTATGTTTGATTGCATAGGCGCCAAAAACACTTCTGACTGACGAAGTAATTTTCAACATTGAAAGGGTGGCCACTCTTTCAATGGGATTGTATTAGTAACTTTTAAACCATGAGAGTTAGAAGGTCGGTCAAATGAAAGTACTGTCAAGTGGTTCAAAGGAATCGAGAATATCAGGGCCGGTTATTAAGATATCATAAGAAAAGTAAATTCTGTCATTCTGATTTTTCTTATTTTCCCACGTTATTACAAAAATTATCAGAAAATGTTGCAGACATTTTTTATTTGACTGGTAATTCTCCTCAATTTGATGTAATCAGATTTTGAATTCAACGTTTTATACTCTCTGGGCCACCCTCGACCTAATTTTTTTTTAAATACAGACCTCACATGACAATTTTTCGAATAACTCCACACGCTGAATTCAAAGATATATCATACAATGTCATTCATGGTTGGTTTTCAGGTGATTTAGACCCTTATCCAAATTTCTTTGGTTCGGATCTGTATTGAATTTATTTTAAGTTAAATTAAAAACATGCGATATATTGTGGTGAGAAAATCAACTTACCCATCTGAAACTGAATGGAACGTATTAGAATCAAAGTAAGGAACAAGTAATAATTAGGTATTTACATATTTAAAGATGGGAAAAATCTAATTCATAATAAATAAACGAAAGTATCATTTATTTGAGAGAAAAATTAAATGATGATTAGATCGTATTGAAAATTTAAGAAGTAAGTCTTCGAAATGTCCATCATTTTATGAAATGCACTTTACACTCAACCTTCTTATATATTTGCTATTTCGTCTCCTTAAATTACCTTCTCGTGCATTCTCAAAATCATCTAAAATTAAACTTTAAATGACATTGTATGATATATCTTTGAAATCGGCGTGAAAATTTATTTCGAAATGTGTTATAAAATATGCAGGTCCGTATTGAAAAAAATTAGGGTAAGGGTGGCCAAGAAAGTACAAAACGTTGGATTTGAAATGTGATTACGTCAAATCAAGGAGAATTAATTATCGTAGAAAAAAAATTCCTGTAAAGTTTTTTGATAATTTCTTAAATAACGTAGGAAAAAAAGAAAATTCAAAATTACAGAACTTTTTCTCCATCTGACCGACCTTCTAACTCTTATGGTTTAAAAGTTGCCAATACAATCCCATTAAAAAATTGGCCACTCTGTTGATATTTGCTTTATTTGTTATAGGTGAAAATAAACTAGATCATTTTATATTATTTGGCACACAGGCACTGTCGCAAATATATCCATTTTTGGCAATAAAACTGAATTATTTTCATTTCAGTTGGCTGGTTGGGGAGTAACGGAGACCGGCAAGCCCTCTGACACATTGAGAACTATAAGAATTCCTTACAAAGAGAAGATAATTTGCACACAAGAGCTTCCTAATGAATGGTCCGATAGATACAATTTCGATGACAAAATGTGCGCTGGATTTTATAAGCAGAACAAAAGCGTCTGTCCAGGAGACAGTGGGAGCGGCTTGGTATTTCGTAACCCTGAAGATAACAGATTTTACGTCCATGGTGTTGTGAGCATCTCACCTAAAATTGTTAACGGCTTCTGTAACAACCAAGACAATGCACTTTTTACCAAAGTGGCCCATTATTATGAGTGGTTGGATAAAAAAAGTACAGCAAATTATGTAGAAGACTGTATACTTCCCGCTTTTCCCAGAAATGGAAAGTGGGAGCTGGAAGTTGGTCCAGAAAGATTACCTGGAGACATTGTTTCTTCTACAGCCGTTTTGATATTTTCTTGCAGGAAAGGACATAGATTGTCCACAATTAATTCAAAATTTTTTTGTGGACCGTCATTAGTACCCCCTTCTTGCGAATGTGAGTGATCATGAAAAATTTTTGGATAATTCTAGTGAATGTATAATGAATAATGTGGGTCTTGTAATGCGCAATACTTTTTTCAAAACGTTTTATTATATAATTATTAAATTGAGATCGTTGAGTATACTGATCATAGAATAAAAACTCAACAACTGCTGATAACTGACCCATTTACAGAAAAATACTTACATAGTAATCTCATAAAATTTGTTTCACTAATAAACTTTCTAGGACGACTAGACTGAAGCCAAATATTTGGATAATAATTGTAGGATATGAGCAAGGCCAATTTCAATCTACACTGCCACAGTTCGAAAGGTGTGTCGGAATCCAGTTCCATCGCATTTTGAATCAATTGTTATTGGAAGCTTTATCACATCTTTAGATAGAGTTATTTCGTAATTAATATATTTATGCCCGATCTCTCGGTCAATTATTGTGTATTGACACTCTGATTTATTTTTGAGCATCATTGTTCAGTATGTACAGAGAAATAGAC
Organism: Leptinotarsa lineolata; assembly: GCA_015342045.1. NCBI lineage: Eukaryota > Metazoa > Arthropoda > Insecta > Coleoptera > Chrysomelidae > Leptinotarsa > Leptinotarsa lineolata. Next base: position 19,969 of record WOGR01000980.1, read on the forward strand.
CACTTTTGGCACAACTCAATAGCCAAATTTCATGAAATTCACAATGGAGAAAGAATCCCAGAATGAATTGCTAATGATAATGGTGAAGAAAACTGATAACAATTGAGAAACATCTGTTTATAGAAAGTCATCTATCCACTAGTAGAAAAGTCGTTTAGACTCCAATCAATCCTGCATACAATCTCTTTAGGAACAGTGAGAGATATCTTCAGCGAAATGGACCCTCCAAAAACATCAAGAGTACGATTAGGAATAGACGCAAATAGCAAACCTACATTAGAAATTGGCACACCATCCTTAACGAACCTCTCACCAAATGTATGCTACAATTCTCAAAAATACATTCGCCTAATACTATCTGATTGCGAAAACTCTTCAACGATTGAATCGAAAGACCATTCATTGTTCCAATCGGCAAGCAGGAAAATAACGCTCAGCAAAGAGAAACCAGAAAATTGTTAAAAGCAGAGCTCGTACATCTCAGTTCAACATCGAGTTATCAAAGTTGATTTCATAGAAAGTAGGTCTGGTTCATAATGAAATCCAAAGAAGCTGCATACTTCCAATCAAGCGGGAAAATGGGTTATGATATTCTTTTTATTATCATTTCTCTCCATTTGACTCATTTCTTATTTCCAATTTGTGTACGTATATTATTGACATTTCACTAACTGTTTACAAAATTCTTTCGATCCATACCAATGATTCATTCATGACATTTCACTAACTGTTTACAAAATTCTTTCGATCCATACCAATGATTCATTCCCATTGCAACTCAGAATGATTAGTTGTTTTTATTGAATTACTGTAAGGTTAGTGGCTGAGTTGCGAAACAACGAAAGATTGGATCAAATATTGCAGTCGGAGACAAAAAAAAATTAAAACTGCTCGAAATTTTGAGACTTTATTGGCTCTTATTCAAGAACTCTATTGTAGAATGGATGATGACAGAATAACAATTACAAAACAATGAAATATATTTTTTATATATGATGGAATTGACCGATACTTGATGAAAATCCATAACTAATGTATTCAAAAAACACTTTATTGTGAGATTTTTACTGAACAGTTTTACAAAAACGCAACACGCCTGAAGAAACCATTGTATGGCAAAACATGTGTTGTGTTTTTGTAAAACTTTATAGTGAAAATCTCACAAACTGTTTTTTGAATACGTTAAACATATTTTCCTTGATTCATTATTGAATCAAATGGATATGAGATCACTTATAAAATTGAATCATATGGAAATAACAGTAGGCACTCAAGTGGAATTAGAATAATTATCATCCTTCGGTTTCAACTATGAATTGTTATTTTTATGTGTTAAAATTCTACAAGAACTCTTATAAAATTTATCGAAGAAAATATAAGTTTCATGCTGGCTCCATATTTATAAAATTACGTTTTGTAGGTACTAATTTCACTTGTTTTGCAATTGTTATTCTGTCATATCTCATTGTACTATAGAGTTCCTGAAGGAGGGCCAGTAAATCTCGAAATCTTGAACAGAAGAAAGGGTTCTCAATTTTTCTGATGATGAATATATGATGAGCTGCTTTTTCGAGTTCCGCTCTGTGTTTTGTGTTTTTGATCCTCACAAGGATTATTTTCACAACGTTCCGGCAAGTCTCATTTGCTATCTTCTGATGGTGTCTGGAGTTTAGAACTAGACTGATTCTTTCGAAATCTGGCTTTATTCTATAGAGGTGGGTGTTACCATTTACCTGTGCTGCTGCCACTACCTGTGTTGGCTCGACTACCTGTTTTAGCTCGATTACCTGTGCTGTCTCGCTTGCCTTTGTCATTATACCTG
>WOGR01000981.1:0-21782 GCA_015342045.1 Leptinotarsa lineolata
ACTCAGTACACCTTGAACTTCGCTGTTAAAAAACTCTTTCATTTGGAGAACTGCGTTCATGTGGAATAAACTTCCTGAGACCGTATTTTCAATGGATTCAAACTCCAGCAGATCAAATCCAATGTAGATCACTACTTTCGCACAAGCACTTTGAGGTTTATCCTGTAGTGCTTGTGTTTTATCCTCAAAAAACAATTGGACGGCATCTTGGGACCACTCGATGTTATGTTGCTCTGCTCTTCCTCATGGCCTCTTACTTCCACCGATATAGGATTTTCTGCACTCAAAGAGTATCCGGTAAATGCAATTCTTGGAATCGCAGTCCGCGTTTTATTTTCTTTGATTTTCATTTTATTGCTTGTACTTCATTTCACTGAAATTTCATTCCAAGTTTTTTCTGGTTAATATCATTGTTATTTCCAGCTATCCCTCTCAATTCTATTGGTTCTTTCAGGGATCATTTTATATCATGTTGGCAATGAAAGTCCGAACCAATGAAATTCCCTTGCGATGTTGTGACGTACATCCCAGCATGCATGCCTGCCACTGGGCTCACTATACCAATATAGAAGAGTGCCGCCACTAGAGGTCTCCCGTGTTCGTGACTAGCCCAGTAATGACCCCCTTACCAGATAATAGCTTCCCCGTCCTCCACATCGTGCCAGCCTAACTTACGACGCCTCGTCTCTGAACTGGACAACGCGTTTCATATTTTACCCAGGCCCTAATTTCACTTTCCGGCTTATCAGAAGCGGCAATTTTCAGACCGACTGATAAAAATTCATGCAGGGTAAAACGAAAAGGATGATTGAATAGCCAGACTTATCATTTTGAAATTTTGCGTCTGCTACGCGGAGAGTTGTTTATGGAAATTCAGTTTATCTGAATGTTTAATGGAGTTTTTGTACTGGGGAAGAACCCATGAATATTAATCGCATCGTGATTGGCTCCTATATTGACGGAGAGCTGATCGGTATTAGACTGGAAGCAATTTGCCGAAGTCCTCAATTCAATTAAAGTATTGAAAACTTCAACCCCCACCGGAGGTTCTACAAAAAGATTCACAATGTGAATAGCACAACATTTATAACCCCCTCAATAACTATGATAATTGATAATTATGTTACGGTTTGTTCGAAAGTGGTTGATGATGTTCCATGGTGAGTTTCAACACTTAGGACTTTCATTGTCCAATCTGATATAAAATTATTTGAAATCTTTGAAAGAATCAATGAAATAAAAGAAAATGAATAAAATAAATAGCTGAAAATAACAATTTCATCGAGTGAAAGAAAACTCTGAACTGGAATTACAATAAAATAATATACAAGCAACGATTGTAAATGGAGCAATTAAAAATAAATAAAAATTGAAAGATTTCAAACCAAATTTGACCTCATATAAATGGTTCTGTTGTCTTGAATCTAGGACGAGAGTGAGCAGAAGTAGCTTTGAAGCCTGGCTATCGATATTATATCGAAGCCATGGCTTTCTAGGTATCCTCAATGTCTTTAGTTTTGACGAATTCATATACTCCTCGAAAAACCACTCTCATGGGCTTTGCTTCTTGCATCGTATAAGTGTGATGCGGTATTTCCTCTTTCTCGAGTATACCTATTATCTTTCTGTAATCGTCCGGTCCTGCTGGTTGGACTTTTACACCGTCATTAATGTTGACCGCCTTCGCTATATTCACATTCTGTCTGACGTGAATCTCGTCCACTTATCTATTTGTCGGATAGTGATAGGTGGAGTCATAGTCTTTTTTGGGGCCTGTGTTACTGCGGGAGCCTCATTGTCTTCGGCGGGGGTGTCCGTAGCCTCCGGAATCTTCTTTGCCTCGAGGCTTGGCTTGCGTCGCTTGTCTGTAGCTTATTGTTCTCTTCAGATACCTGGCTAGGTTTTCTGTAATTTTCAACAGATTCCCCTGGGTTCTTGGAAATCGTTTTAGAATCATTAGTAATCTTGAATTTTTGTAAATCTCTGCCTCCGCTAGGCGTTTTTTGATGTAAATATCAGCTTTATCTATTATGGACTCGTCTTCAGACTAGTATAGTTGCTCCTCTCTGTCATATTCCATGTCAGAGGGTTCATCGTCGAATTCGAAGAGTATTTTGTACAGGTTCTTTATCCTTTTGCATGTAAAGTACGCGTGTGTGTGCTAGTTCCTGGCTTGATACGTTATGCACTCCTATCACCTTGGGTAGAAGTATCAGCGATAGCCCTCTACTTTCGCTAGTAATTGCTACTAGGCTGGTTATAATTTCCTTCCTGGCGGTATTGTGCTTGACTGTTTCCGCCCTAAAAAGTGTAAATTTCTAAAATAGGAAACGGTGGTACCTCGGTTATTTTGACAGCCAAGCTGTTGAAAGAAAGGGTACGTGACTTCGCTGGGGTACAACTATTGATAGTTGTGTATCTATAACTTCACTCCACTATATCACTCAATGTCGTCAATCGACTACGTATTATATCGACGTTTGAATACGATGGTATATGCCGCTGGACTTATCTACGAGAGATAATTACTTATAGGTCAATCGAGTGCTTTCACCTATCCCCTCTGCCCCCTCTCCACTTTATCGGTTTAATCGTGGTGGTTCCTAACATTTCCAATGCCACTTGCCCTGCGAACAACTATGGGAATTGAGTTTACCCCAAGCTAGTTTGAAGGTGAATGACAATGTTTCGTGGTGAATTTCATCAGTTCGGACTTCCATTGTCTAATATTATATAAAATGATTTAAAATCCCTGAAATTTCAATTGTATTGTTCATTTCAGGGATTTCAAATCATTTTATATAATATTAGACAATGGAAGTCCGAACTGATGAAATTTACCCCTAGCTAATTCAAAATAATTCAATCACACAAATTCGAACAAAAATATCTTTATTAGGTAAGAAATTGCACGTTTAGGTAACTAGTCATATATAAATCTCGGACTCAACTAGTGTGAAGATTGATATTGCTTTGCATTCGCAAGTTTAACAATATTAGGTTCGGTTTCATGCTCCACATTCAAACGATTTCTGGCTTTTGGTTTTGATGTAACAAGAGTCGAAAAACCAGTTTCACATCTGTAAGTTGTAGCAAATGGAAACAACATTTTTAAAGCTCTATCAGCTATAATAGGATATTCTGCAGCTGCTTTTCGCCAAAATGTTCCGAGTTCATTATTTTGAAAAGCAACTTTCGATGAGTTATCCTTCCGTAGTCTAAGATGATGGACTAAACCCCGAAACCGGTCGTAATAATAAATAAACGTAGTGAAAATTAGATAAAAAAGTTTTTTCATTCATCTTATCAAAGTGATCATGAAACAAGTCATCAATAACACAAACATTATTGTTATTGTCATCATGTATCATGAATTATTATCATGATCATAATTGTTTGGAACTATTGCATACTGCAGCACTGCAGACTTCTTTAAAAAGTCCTCATATGTCCTCTGGAAAAACTCGGATGTTTATATCCTTTCACCTACCATGATAACATTCCAAATTCTCAAACAGCATGTCCCACGCCTTTATCATTTTATGCAGTACTAAAACATTCACTGCGCGGTGGATTAAAATTTAATAATCCACCCAGGACCAAGGAAATTACATCCAAGAACATGCAGTTATATTCGCTCAAACATTGCTGGAGTTATCACGAATACACCTTTGTTCTTTGTGGAATAGCAATAAACGGGGAAACACTACACATAAACAGTTAAATAATCTAGAAATTTCCCTAAGCCACCGAGTTTCGTAGTCTGCGACCGTAAAATCAGAGGATCTCAGATACAGGCTTTGTAAATAATTCATGCTGGGCAGGCCACTCATCTGATTTGCACCCGAATCTATTAGATTTAACAATTAGTCCAGCGTGAAGCCGTCTGAATCCACTAGGGTCTGCACAATCTCATTGTACCAAGAATATTAATTTCCTTTTGAATGATTAAAGGCATTTCGCACATCAATTATAGTGACATGTTCGGTGTTGACTGCTTAATATGCCATTACATAGACTGACAAATTAGAGTTTCCTAACTTCATGTTTGTGGTTTTGTATGCTTTGATAATTTGAAAGAGGAGAGAGAGACAGACAGTTCCAAGTTGACTGACTTGTAGAGGTTAATGATATTATTCGGAAAGATGACGGAGTGGGCGACATCTAGGATCGAGAGTTCGACAGGTAAACTCTGGGAAAATATTGTTCAATGTTATAAGGACCGAAATTATTCAAATATCCATTGTTGTTTTTATCTATTATAATATTCATTCAAACAAATGATTTTGTGCCAAAAAGTTATTTCACTGTGAGGCAGTATATTATATAAGTATCAGAAAATGTGTCCATGTATAACCATCAAGTTCCGATAATAGCTAATGAATGAAAAAATTCCACTCAGAAACAGTAAATTGATCCACAAACTCGTGTATATTTATAGAGAAGGACAAGGCAGTATCACTATATCTTACAAAATATCTCGCTTTGTGTATATCTGAACGCGATTAACTGAAAAACTGTCAGGAAAATTACCATACAGTTTTCACCAGTAAAAGAAGTGATTCGAGAGAAAGCTTTTTGTACATAATATATTGATGTGTGAATTGGTAGAATTCCGTGAAAAATCTAATGGACGGTGATGAGCGTTTTATTTTTGTTCGAAAATGCTCCCTAATTTTTCCAAGATTCAACGAAACAATTACACTAACAAAATAGTTAGTGTTTAAAGAGAGCCCTATAAACTTTTTCTAATGTTCATAATAATGTTCATCAACAATGGTGGTAATTAGATACGATATTGATGAAATACATCACGTGGCACACTCATTTCATTCGTGTTATAGTTGCCCTCTGCCCTATACAATTCATAATAATATCTTGGGGGTTTTCGCAAAATTAAACTATCAAAAAATTAATTCAAGGGGCCTGAAAACCCGGTGTGATACGCGTAATGAAGAAAAGTAACTGCTCTTCAAAGTATTGGATCATTTTGAAGGTGGAAGCACAGTAAAAATCAACCAGTAAATCAACTTCCACTACTTTCATTAATAAATTCACAAAGTTCTTGGTGATCTCGAAACGAAATGCGGAGCCGATTTTGTTTTTTTACCATAGGCATACGCTCATATAAAAACGAAATTCAAGGATATTATAAAAGATTTTGTTGTGACGCCGATAAATGCAGAGGAAATACTGTTGTCCTATATCGAACTCAACTCAATTTTCCTGAGAGAAAATATTTGTTGAGACCTGAAATGATTTTTCATCATCAGGATGTTCATATATACTGGGTGACAAAGAAAGGTAAATACCTATTTATATTGAAAATATTTCAATAATGTTCTGCATGTGTATTTATGTTGAGGCCAGTAAAAAGCCAGTAAAATTTCAGCCGTATTGAAAACTATTCCAACCAGTTTTTCAACTGTTTTCTTTTGTGCGAGTATTAACTATTTTTCCAATTTTTAATCGTATTTGTGCTTCAACTGTCAAAGAGTTTGTTGTAGAGTTTTTCTTATTGTTAACACTATGCGAAAAATTCATCGTATTCCTCAACTTAGTGATTTTGAGAGAGGTAGGTTTTTCAGTTAGAAAAATTTCAAGAAGAACCAATCGATATTTGCGTACTATTCTAATATGTTACTAGGCATGGACTCAAGAAGGCCAAGAACACAAGAGATAGGGGCACCGGTCGTCGCAGGAGAACAAAAGCGCGTGAGGATCGCCGATTAAGACTTTCGGCTCTTAAGAATCGGTTCATTTCTACTAGAGACATTGCGAACACGAAAGGGTTGTTGGAATGCGCACAGTATATCGGCGAATGAGAAGCTTCGGACTTCTTTCTTATCATCCCCATTGGGTGTTGCCACTGACTCTCGACGCAAACGATTGCACTGGTGCAGAGAGAGAATAAATTGGGATCAACAGTGGAACCGCGTAGTCTTCAGCAATTATTCTCGTTTTTGTTTGGGTATGCACGATAGACGAGCAAAAGTGAGAAGGCGTCTTGGTGAAAGACGAGATCCCCAGTTCGATGTGGAGAGGCATGTTCATCATACTGTTGGTTTAATGGTATTGGGTGCCTTGCATATTGTAGCATAACATCCTCAGTCCTATTAGAGGCAATTTGACAGCTCTTTGTTATATTCACGAGGTAGGGGAGCCCCATGTCCTTCCATATCTTGAGACCATCGAGAACATCATATTTAAATAAGACAACGCTAGTTTGTATGTGGCTGGAGTAACTTCAGACTTCAAGAATCAGCATGACATTAACCGCTCACCATGGCCATCCAGATCGCCCAATCTGACACCAATCGAACATGTGTTGAATTTTCTTGGTCGCAGACTGCTGAATTTACAACAGCTTCCACAGACTTTGGCAGCACTTAGACATGAGTTAGAACTAGGGTGGAATGAGATACCTTAACAGGATATAGACGACCTCATCAGGACAATGCCCAGACGTATCCAATACCATTCATTATTCTATTTACATTCCAATGTTTCTACAAGAAATGAGTATGTAAACCTCCCGGTACAAACACCTTCAGATATACCAAAATGATTTGCTTCGAAATAAACCAAAAAGGTGAAGTATATAAGCAGTTCTCCATTTTTTCTGAAAACTATAGAATCACCAATAGTGCAGCGTTTTGATTATGGAAGTATTTTGATGTGATGAAAATCCATTAAAGATAGTCCCTGAATAATATCGAAAACAATAATTTTCTTCGTTTAATACAAACACTAAATGCACACGTAAAACCACATTATTATCGTATCGAAACACAGAAAGGGTGTGTTTCGAAATGATTTATTTCACCTTTCGTATTTTCAGTAATTGAATTGCCAAGTCTAGCGTTGTTCAGGAAATGAGCTTATTGATTAAATATTCAGTTCAGTCTACATGATTTTTGCTTTCATTTTATTGTCTTGTACATTCTTTGATATTTTTATTATTATACCGATACCGTTTCGAAGTGTTTTTTGAGCCTAGAGGAAACAAGAACCTACGTCACAATGAGTAGAACTGGAGTTTCAACAATAAGTAGGGAAAGTAACCGATTTGTGATCATGAGTAGTTAGTTTCATTCATTCAATCGACCGATATGTGGAACGCTAATTCGGACCCGATGGCCGAAAAATCGGGTTTCACTGCGAATCATCCGATTCGTGCTAGGATCATACGTTGAAAGATAAGACCACAATAATCCTCGGTTCACACAAGTTTTGCCTGTTGATGGTTGATGTTCATAAGAAGTCATAGCTCTTCAATGAAAAAAATTGAATTTTAATAAAACTTCTCAATCCAAAAAATAGTTTTTGATAATAACCCGCAAACTTCCTTTGGAACATTTTCAATGTTGTAATGCTACTAGTTCCTGAATAATCGTACTCGATAGAAATAATATTTGCAAAATATCGGTCATATGATGGTCTTTCTATGAATACTGTGAATAGATTAAAATATTTATAAAAAATCATAGGATGACCCTGGAAATGTCTCATGAAAAATGAATATATGATCGTCATTTTTCCGATGTTTGTTATGTTAAATACTTTCATATTTTGTTGGACAATGAATATGAATAACATTACTGAAGAATAACTGAAGACATAATTTCAAGAATGCAAAATAAACTCATTATATTTGTTCTTCATGAAACGAATCAAAAATTACAATTCATGACCGTCGTCTGACAGGCGTTTATGTTCGAATGTTCCACAATGTTTCATATAAATAACAAAAAGTTGAAGCAGGTATTGCAGTCGCAGACGAAAAAATGGGAATCAGTTTTCTGTTCAAGCTTTGGGGACTTTATTGGCTCTTCTCCAGGAACTGAAAGGTGTGGTTATAAATATGCCGCCAGCATGAAACTCATGTTTTCTTTGATACCTTTGGCTCTTCTTCAGGAACTGAAAGTTGAGGTTATGAATATGAAGCCAACATGAAACTCATTTTCCTTTATACATTTTCAAATAATTCTTCTTATCCATTCTGCAAGTACAGATGTTTTTTGGTTCAGCAAGTCGAGGGATAAAGTAGTTTGGTCTTAAGTTATGGATCTGTCGAAGATGTTAGGCTGAGAATTGTTTTCCAGCAATATATTACGATAAATTGATGTGAAAAAAAAAAATAAAATGACGTTCCTGAACTATGGTAACATGCAGTTTTCAATTTGCATAGAAAACTGTAGAGAGAAGAAGAGAATGTGAATTTTCATTCAGCATTCGAAGTCGAAATTCGACTCTGCGACTTATCGCCTTCGGGAACATCGTTTATACTTGTATTTAATATTCGCAGTTTTGATTTTACGTGAATTCCACAGATGGCGTTTTACTAAGTGTGACGTCATCGACATATCTTGTGTAAACTACTTTCTGTAATTGAATACTCCCTCGACAGCAAAACTGATATCAATTGACCATTCTTACTGTCAATTATTTGCTTTTTCAGGGACGTCCCTTAAAAATCTCCGAAAGATTTGTGGAAAACCATCGAAGATGTTGTTTGACATTGATGAACAAACGAGTTTCTCTGAACATGTATATTTCCTCCTCAGTCATGACAAACCCTGCAAATTTCTTAGGCTTTACTAGTAATTTACGATAATTTCATTGACTTTTCTATATTTATGGACCATTCACTGTACAGAGAATTTCTAAAATCAAGCTTCGAAAGCTTGAATCGTTCATTCCAAACTAATTTCGGTAGTATGAATTTTCCAATAGAATTCTCGCAGTCTCCATAACTCATGAACTTTTATTGGGAATTTATCGCACGGTTCACCTTCAGTTCTGGTGCACTGGATATTTATCACCAAACAATATTTTATTCATATCTGGGGAATATCCAGTGGCAGAAACCTTTATATTCCTTAAATTCGAACGATATATTTCGAGTTTGGCATATTTCCTCTGAGATGAATTGTTAGGAAGAGAGAAAACGCCGCTGAAATGAAATGGGAATACTTGAGGAGAGGCATTCGAACATACGAAATAAGTAAAATACAAAAACAACGTCCTATGAACAGGACTTCAACGAAACAAATGGTAGATTTTTGTTTTTCAGCAAAACAATCAAGTGTTTTGAAGACAGGAATCATATGATGCTATGTAAAATGTTTTTGTTGTATAATGAAATAAAAGTGCCTTGAAACAATTTTTATAAATTGTACAAATGTATTTTTTTCGGAACTGCTTTGTTGAAAGTTGTTGAGGAAGAATCTTGTGCTTCCTTCTATTTGCTAATTCAACTTCAGGTTTTCTACAGATACAGCGACGGACATAAAGAAATCAACAATGACAAAGCCCATTTAGAAATTGTTCGTTCAACTCCTCAGAAAATAAGATGAAATATTGTATACAATAATGAAAGCTCTCAGCGCTGTACAATCACGTCTTTCATGAACCGCATTGTCACGCCACACTTCCTTGAAATTAAATTCATCTCGATTTCGATTCAAAGCCCCTTCCGGAATCAAACGTGCTCCAATCGTACTCTTCTTGATAAACGGCAGTAATAGTTTTCACATTATGATTAAATACAATATAGCACCTGAAGAAACTAAAGCCTTAGCAAACTCAATAAATCCTCAGTCCTTTCGGAACATGTGACCTGCATAACACCGTATCGAGTGAGTTGAATTTATGGCTCTCTGCCATAGGCGGCGATAATTGAAGAATACACAAGCAGTTCTGGTAGACTTAGGAATTGGTTCGGTATTATACTGGTTCATAAAAATGATCATAATTATCTGCTGAAAATGCTTCAGATTAATAATTGTAGCTGATAGCCTTCGAGCATTTCAGAGTATTTGATGACCTGATGACGGTAGAGGAAAATCGATTTATGATTATGATTATGATTATGAATGGATTTACTTTAGATTGATGGAGATTATCAAATACACCCGGCACCTTCGCCAAATGGTGGGAGTTGAACATTTATACAGAACAAAAATGTACTCGCCGTCGTTTTTTACACCTAGGATAAGTTCACTTACCAGGCATAGTTATAGGGTCAATTGAATAGTGAACTTTCGTATTTTCAACCTTGAAAAAGAACAATTAGAAACACATTTATTTTTTATTTTCAATAACCCAAACAGACGAGTGAGATGTTTATTTAAATAACTAATAATAACTATAATGATAGTTTTAATGATATATTTTTTCTCGAATTCAGTATGAAATAAAAATTCAGACGAATTAAAATAATGATAGTTAGCTGGTTCATTGACATTTTTATCTTTTGTAACAATCCTGAATGAAATGGAAATACATGACCGTAGGACATTTCAGAAGTTTCTCAAAATATTTCTGTACCTCAATTATTTTTTATTGATCTATAGTTGCACGTAAAATCGATTGCTGGCGTGGCGACGCATACTGTGGCGACTGTTTCGGCGTTATGCTAACTCTCTCGCCACACTGAGCTCGAATACCTATAGTGCATACAGTTGTGTTTACTGCAGTATACATAAGTTCCACTACATTCATGTATTTTCAAAATAATTGAAAATAAAATATGTCTGATAGTGATAATTTAGAAAGTGAAAGTGAGCAGCTTCCCACAAAGCGAAATCACACTACGACTATATTTTTATATTTTATTATTAGAATGTGCATACATCTGTACATTAAGCCTGCGTATATTTGGTCTGTCTAAAGAGTTAGTGATTGATTGAAATTTACACAATTTTCATAGCAAATAATATTTTTAAATCAATTACCAATTGATTTCAATTTTATTCTTTCAAAATTGTACTTCAAAATCACTTGTGAGAATGTAGCGCACAAATTCTCATTTGTTATTAATAGAAACATCAAAGGAGTAATTAATAATTTTTTAAAGAATGTGGAATTTATATAGGATCATCCATCACTGAAATTCATGACTCAAGATCTTCAGTAATATATTGCAATAACTAGCTAGGATTCTTTAGTTTACTAGTATATTAAAGCCGCATCATTTTTTTCATGTATGTTTGAATTAAGTAATTTTTTATTAATATTTCAGTACTCAAAAATCATTTCAGGGGTCACAAAATATTATTATTGATGTTTCAATAAAGTTAGGCGTCCCATGACGGCTCACAATTATTTTGTTAGATTCGACTTACTCTGTATCAACAGACACTGATGTATTTTCGGAATTTTTCTTCGATTAAATGGTATGGAGTGGTTCACATATCACTCGAAGAACTCCTGGATTAGATTCTGATGGCTGTGCATATTTCAATATTTTTGTTTCCTTTATTTTATAAAATAGTTCCACGAGGTAACTTCTCTTTGTTGCGAATTGAATATATAAAATCTTAAACAGTTAGTGATTTTGTTTTATAGTATAATAAGAATTTTTATTGTGTAGAAATAAACTGAGGATCGAGCCTTGGTGAATGTTTCATGGGTTGCATTAACAAAAATTAATTTTGAATAAACTCAGGTGGAAGCATTGAACCTATTGCAAATTTTTATATGTGTCGAAGGCCTAGATTGCTTTTCTCCTGAACAAGACTGGTTTTTATTTGATTGAAATGTTTTTTATCAAACGGTATTCAATCATTTCAGAATGTGAACACGTATTATTCCTAGACGTAAAGATACTTATTTTACAGAATACATGCTCAGTTTAGAATTAAATGAAGACATTTATCATGGAATATGTCCAAATATGATAAAGAATGAGCGCAAGTCGACACTTGCCACATTCTCGATTCATAAATTGAAGGACTGACATTCCACAAGTCTAGACAAAGTGACAAGATAACAAACTCCGGACTAACGGTAGGACAAGAACACATACTGAGAAGGTTACATAAGCTGAGAATGCTAAAATTTCTTGCCTCTGTAGCAAGGATTGATGATACGTATTAATCACTCGCGTTTTTCATGTCCCTGTTTTTTGTTATTCTTGTTCTCTAGACACTAAGTTTATACAGTGTTGCAGTCCTTAGTAACTTTTGTGACAGCTCCAGAAAATACTTAATTATTTTTATAATATGAAGAATACAATAGTGAAATAGTTATACACGTAGAAATAAAAAATATGAAAACTGCCGTATTTTCATTAAGTTATGTTTCTAGTGAAAAAATTGAATAATGAGGAGAAAAATGAGAAATTCTAGAGTTAACAAATTCGGCGTGACTCGGTCATTACTCACAAAAGAAATATTTACTTCATCAAAATTGAAGAAAATCAAGATAGTATTCCAGTGTAGGATAGATCGTGAGTAATAATAATGATAATAATGATAATAATTTATCAAGCCATTGTGGTATAATATATACATATGATACATCAATTCAATCACACTAATTACACTTAGTACATAGGTGAAATAAAGTATAAAAAAAAACATAATAAAAAGCTTTTGAACCTATAAAAACAATATGCAGTAAAAACACGTGAAAATATGAATAAAAACAAGAACAACACACAAGAAAACCATGAGGATACTTTCTTACAGAACCAATTGTCAATAAGATATTTCTTATATAATACTAAAATTAAAGATAATTTATTGTCGTCAATGGGTACAATATGTAAATATAGTAAGTCAATTAAAAACAAAAGCGTTCTATAACACTAATAAATAACACTGATGATATTCACATTGCACTTATTAGGAAAATAACTACATTAAGTTATCGTTCAGTTATTCCTGCCAACTATAGTAACACTTTTCAATGAGCAATGAGTATATTAGTGGTTTTTCTTCAAAAATTTTTCTGGTCTTATATTCAGATGCTTTTTCTGGAAATGGTTTTCCGAAACTTGTCCTTTTCTTTTTTGAATGATATCTTTGGTTTGGCATCTGTCTGCATAAGAGATTATACCCGTATATGCATAAGCGCATATTGAGACGATCAATTCAACATATTGGATTCAGAATTCAACTCGGAGATTCCGAATGGAGAATACTACGAATAACTGGAGACGGGAGCTAGTCTCCAGCTTTTTTCTTCAAATGATTGTCTTCGATTCTGGGTAGTTGATATTTCTTGTTTTCGATCCATTGAAAAAATCTGTAGAGGAATTCAATACCGGAAAATAATGATCGACTCCATATGTATATGTGTATATTGAATGGAATCATCAACCATTATAGTTGCATCAAGAAATACGAGGAATATTTCAAACATTTGCATACTTGAAAAAACCTCCTATAATATTCAAAGAGTACATTGGACATTCACATAGTAACTGAATATATTACATGCGAGTTGTTTCCATACATGTGATAATAATGAAACTGAAGCGCCTGGAAAAAATCTCAAATATACACTGTGTCCAAAATAAGGAGGCCAGTATGTAAAATGGGAATCCGAAAGAGATACAAAGTTGGTTAAACTGGGACAATGTTGCCAAACCGTCATATTAGAAATCTTAGAAGTCATCTTATGGAAAGTAACAATGATGAAGTGTTTTTCAATACCTTTCAGGAGAGGTCTGAAAAAAATTGAAACGGATTTGGCGAATTCAGGTTCTTTCGAAATATCCCTTGAACTAATTTGAATTTTTTAAATTTCGAAATGTCATTTAGATGAGCTGTGAAATGTGCAACTTTTTCCTAATGTAGCTGACTTTTTATCCTTCACGGTTTCTGATTTTCTCATGTTGCCCATGCTTATCTTGAATAGAAAGTATTAATTATTCAACTAATTTAGTGACACAAAAATTTTTCTGAAAAAAGTTGTTTGGGTAACAGGATCAATTTCTTCTCAGAAAAAAACAATTGTTTCCTTGCCAACGTTTCGAATTCAATTGAATTCTTCCTCAGGGCTCGAAAAGTAGTTTTTCCGTGTTGATATTCCTATTTTTAAAACCATCAGACATATTGAATACATTTAAAAGAAAGAAAAAAACACTGCAACAATTTCAAGACAAGACCAACACAAAACGACATGAAACAAACGTTTGTTTCATGTCAACCAATATGTATGACATTAAACCATTCAATAGAAAAAATCTAACCTTCTGCATGACCAACAAAGTCATACAATGATGCTTCTCAGTTAAAACAAATTCGTAAATATGTTCTTGACGTTTCACTTCCTTCTCCTTCAACTTCCTAGATATTTCCTTGCCCACGTAAGGCGACCACGAATCCGGTTCAGATTCATGTAAACCTAAACTAGGATCGGAACACAGATCCGCTGCCGTCAAGGGGGAATCGGACAAAAATTCCAAAGGGATTATTGGAACATCATCGGGGAAGCTGAAAATGCAATACAATTAAACCGCTGCAAAACAGAAATGGTCATTGGACATCACTACCAAAACATTCAAAAGAACAATATCGAAAAATTTAATTGATTGTAATGCAATGCAAATTAATTAAAAAACAAGTAAATTCGGGAATAAAAAAGTCTGATTGTCTCAAATTGTGCGTTGCCTCCTGTGGAGTGAATTTTAGGATAATCGGGCTCTTTTACAACCATGATTTTATTAAAAACAGCTACTTCTACTTGTAAAATATAGATAAAATATAGATAATTTTGACTATTATGAAAGTGACAAATATTGTTTGAATATCAAACCTTCTGTTTGAAATAAGATATATACTCGAATACTATAGTGTAGAAGTTAACCCTTCGATAAATATTAGTACGAATCGTGGTTTCCGTGACTGCAGTTGGTCTGATGTACTGGCTGATTTCGGAATCTGAGACCGGAGCGACTGAACTTGGTTTGTGCAAAATAAAGTGAGGGAAATACGTATGTAGTATTAGGAAAGTGCCTTCCTCATTTTTGTTAGAATTTAATTTTTCCTAGATATGTATTCCTATGAAGCCGAGCAATTTCATCTACAAGAGTTGATTGATACGTCTATGTCATCGGACGAGGAAGTTGCTGTTGATGCAAGTAGTGATGAAGAGGATAGTGAATCTGAGCAGGACATAAGTGAAAATGAGGAAGGAGTTGATGAAGAGGAAGCTGAGCATCATAATCGCCTTTCTTTCACAGGAAAAGATGGAATCACAAAATGGAAAAAAATAATGGGACCTGAAACAGTTAGAACTAGACAGAAAAATTATGTTATTTGTTTGCCAATTTCCCAATTTCACGGCTACCTACAAGAGGCATCAAAGCTCCTTTAGAAATATGGAAATGTTACAATCTATTGTAGATAACAGCAACAAGTTTATTATGGCTAACCATTTGAATGCAGATGATCTTTGCCTAGCATCCTATATTCCAAAAAAAAGTCCTACTGGTATTCTCAATGCATTTTGACGACAATATTGACAAGAATACAGGTGAAAAGTTTAAACCCGAAATGATAACTACATACAACCAAACTAAATGCGGAGTGGACGTCGTTGATCAATTTTGTTGAAATTACAACTGCGCAAGAAGTACCAGGCTTTGCCTGAGGTAATATTTTATTCTATACCTACTGAATGTAGCTGGAATTAATTCTATGGCTGTATGGAGTTCTAATAACCCCAACATTGGTACTAAGAAAAAGAGGCGTTTGTTTCTGTCAGGTCTAGTATTTGATCTAATAAATCCAGGAAAACGAAAGGAAAAACGGCCGCTGTAACTTTTTCAGCACAAAAAACTACTCGATACTTTTGTGTAAACTGCAGTAAATTCATGTGCATTCATGGATCATTTACAGGCAATTTACGAAATTTGCAAACAAAATGCTTTTAATTAATAATATTTTGTTCTATATTTTATGTAAGAAATATTTCCTTTAGTTTTTTTTCAGTGTTTGTAAATTTTTCAGGATAAGGAAAAAGTTCTCAAGTTACATTTTATTTGTCAATAAACATAATGAATTCGATCTTAGGTTGTTTATTGCTGCATATTATTGAAATAGAACCACTCAATAGACAAATTAATGATTTACATTTCTAGCGACTAACAAAGGGCTAAATCCATCCTCCAAAGGAAAAAATCACCGAGTTAAAATAAAGAACAATAAAATATGATAGAATCGGCCGATACTTGATGAAAATCCATAACGTATTTAAAAACACTTCATTGTGAGATTTTCACTAAATACTTTTATAAAAACGCAACACGTGTTTCGCCATACAATGGCTTCTTCGGGCGTGTCTTTACACACGCCCAAAGTAAAGACACGCCCGAAGAAGCCCTTGTATGGCGAAACATGTGTGGCGGCGTTTTTTCAAACTGAAAATTTCACAATGAAGTGTTTTTTGAATACAACAATAAGATCGCTAACTGCATATAGTCTAAAGATCGTAGATGTATCCCTTGATGTTCCTTTGAGTAGTGTCCTAGATCTGTTCATTACAGATCTGTTCATTACAGATCTGTTCATTGCAGACGGTAGCACAACTCTCTCCACGGCCAGTTTTTTCCAGATCTCACAAATCTCCCTTAAAAATGACGAATTATGTAAAGAACTGATTCACGAATTCTAGGTCAGTATACCTAACCTTGAGAATCCAATAGTGTATTGTTTAAAGTCAATACAATACTTAAGACTCCTGATAGAATTGACTTATGGAACTTGACAACCACGTCAATTTCTCATTCAGGAAACTTACAATATTCCTAAACATATTGACGAAAAATTTTAACTTCAATGTAGTCAGAACTTTCTATTTTCCAATTTTTATGCTTATTTTTAGAAAAAATAAATAAACCAATTATAAATTCAACAAGTTAAAGCAAGAAATAAACTTTATCAATCCATACATGCAGAACTAATAAATCTAACAAAAATATGGCCATTATTTGATATCAAACCTAACGTTCCGTCAATGACGGAGCACTAGGTTTGGGTTTATCATATTCACAAGTAGAATGCTCAAAACTTTTTTTAAGGATTCCCGAATTTAGAAGTAATTTTTCTTCACTATTTGTATTTTAGTAATTTTATGATTATTTTCAATATCACGTCACGTCAAAGCTTGAGGGTACATTACCTTGCAGAATCATGGTGTCCATGGGAGTCATTATCTTTATCATCACAAAGTATTTGGCTGAAAAGCAAAAAGGAAATTAGCTGACCGATTTCAAAAAGCTATTTGGCTCTGGCCCATACAAGCGAAGGCCAACTGAAAATAAATCGAAAAACACAAAAATCGAAAGAACAAAACAAAACTTTCGGGTAATGTGATATACACTGTATGTGGTGGGTGTGACTTGCGATTGAGTAGAGGAGAACAGAGAAAAAGGCATGCTCGAAAGCAAATAGCATGTGAAGCTTTCGCATGAAACGAATAAACAAAAATTATAAAAAACGTACTTCTAAGAGTCTTCTTAAAACCTTCTATACTGAAATAAATACCGCCAAAATAAAGGAGAGCTAACTGGTACTGAAGAATGGTTACTCAATATAATGGCGTATCGCTAAAAGAAACTAGAACAGATGTGAAAATATTTAAAAAACAGTAATAATGCTGGGAAGTGAGGTTAGGACAGGAACTTACTTCACTCCGAGCTTTGTTGCCACCCTTCGCCACGGCGAGTAGCATAGCTGGCTCCTCCTAGAAGGGAGGGGCAGGGAAGAGGCAACATATTAGCCATACACCCAAATATTCATAAATCAAACACATTTTGAATGGCTTTCGGTAAAATGTACCTATTACTATATGGAATACATTAAGGTTGGAGTACTTCAACAGTAATCTCAATTTTCTTCTACTTTTCAAATTGATACTGGTGTTCTCCAATGCTTTGCTTTGGGCGCTGGTGCTAGCCAATTTATATATGAATGAAATTGCTGGGGTAAAATTGGCATATATATGCTGATGCTATATCCCCTGGTAGAAATTTCTAACTCCAGGTTCTCAGTTTATACAGAATTCTACTAAGCTGTCTCTAAATTGACGAATACACTATAGTCATTAATCCATATTTCCATATACCCAACTCTGCACTAAAAAACTTACAATTAATTACTTGGATTTCAATGACCCTCAAGTTTTAAATTGAAACAGATATAACCAAATCAACTTTTTCAAACTTAATAACGTTAATATTGAATTCCTTATCAAAGTAATGTGAATATCTGAGAGTTTTAAGCTTTTGTCAACTCTATGTTCCTGATTATTGACTTGGCACTATCTAATTTACATTATGCTCAATTATAAGGCAGACTCAATTATGGAGTTCCTTTGACAGCGAGTCAGCGAAGAAAAAGCTGCGAATATCCTTGAAATTTTTACAATTCTGAAGATGAAGAGATTTAAATCTCCGAAACGTTAAAATAAGTATCTGTATAATTTCTCAGATCTTGTTTTGATGAGCAAAATTATAATAAAATACTACAAGTGATAAATGGAACATTTTTCTTTGAATTTATGTAGTAACTTATCAGAGTGAACTAAAAAGTTTGCTCTTTATACGCGTTTATGAAGTTTTCCATCACAATTTTCATATTTTTCAGATTGTGGAAGGTGAACATATCCAAAAGTTAGATTAAAACCCTTTAGAATTTTTGTAGTCCCTGGAATCATTTTTTTAGAGCTCTTCAATAGAATACCTATGCTTTGTAAATAATTTACATTCAAATTCCGAAATCACTGATATTTCCGCCATTTTATTTTAAATGATTTACTGTAGAAGAGGTGGTTGGGTCTAAGATTGGTAAAAAGTACAAAAAGTGTCAAATTAAAAAATTTATTAACCTCTGAAACCACCAAGTATAAAGATTTGAAGGTTACCAAAAACTTAAAATTGGGCTGTAAGTTGGACACAAAATTTTTCAATTTTTTTTCAAGTCGTCTTCGTGAGGAAGTGAAAGTGAAATTCAATTCTCCTAGAAAACCTTTTATTTATACTGTCTGCCCAAGATGAGCAGCGTCACCATGGAAAATTCGGAAAAATCAGAGATACAAAGTGGGTAAAATTAGAAAAAAGTGCTTTAGGAGCTTATTTCAAAACCGTTTTTAAATTTAGGAAATCCTGATTGTTCCGGAGATATCCAAAGAGAAACTGAAATTCGCCAGTTTCGTTTTATATAATGATGTAGATAATGTACTAAAAGCTAAAAAACGATTCGGAAGGTCCTAGATAGCAGTCACCACACTACTCTCGTCAGCAATCTACGGTATTGATCAGATAAAAAAATTATAATATCTTTGGGCGTAGTATTTACATATTTACTGGGTTACGATTTTATTATTTTTTTTAAATCAGATCAATAACTTATGCTGAGGAGAGTGGTATGATGACTGCTACCTAGGACATTATCTGAATCATTGTCATCTTTTTTTTTCAATAAATAAAACCGTTTAAAATATTTTTTACTTATTTTATTGTGAGGTTTTTATTTTTTAATTTTGTTACTCAATTATTTTCATTCTGTTTAGTTCATTTAGTGCCTCAGTATTACAAGATTTATTTTCGTACAAGTTGTTGCAATCTAACTCCTCAATACATTAACCTTCCAAAGACTCTACTCGACTTAGGGCCACGTATGCTTGTCCTTCTTCAAACAATTTCGAGCCCAAATACACAACTCCGTGGTCTGCAGTGCTGTCTTGCATTTTGTGGACAGTGGAAGCCCATGACAAAATTAAGGGTGACATCCTTTTTAGCCGTTCCATAATTGAACTTTGCTGGAAACTGTATAGCTTCAGGCGGTCTCTTTCAAAGTTAATCTGAACTAACGATACATCTGTAATCCGCCATTTTGTAGCTGCGGCCATCTTGAATTTGCATCTTATTTACTACTACTCTACTAGTCAAGCCCTGTCATTTGATACCCATATTGGATTTACAATGATACAGAATTCATTAAATTGTATTGTCATCAAAACTAAATGTGTACCAAATATCAGATCAATTTGTCAACAAGAAGGGGGTCAAACTCAAATTAATAAATTTCACTAAAACAAACAGGGCAAGCTGAATAAAACCGTTTAAAAACAAAATTAGTTCCTGGTTGCCACTTTTCAAGCTGTACAAGATGGCTTTTACAGATTATTAATTTGACGTTACTACTCCAAAAAACCATTGCATATTTCAATTTTTTATATAGACAAAAAAAAGAATCGCCCATTATAAGTTATTCTTCTCGGCAATAACTTCACTAGTGTATCACACACAATCTAAATTTACAAAATTTTGAAACTTCATGTGAAGGGGTTTAAAAATGAGCAACTTTCAGCTAGTTTGACCGGCTTTGTGTCTGTTATGGTTACCTGTACTGCCCATCCTTATCTTGGACACAAGTTTTCATTGATAGAGATGAAATTAATTTAGTATTTAACATTCTAGTGACGTTCAATTTTTCAACAAATTCACCATCAAATTACAAACCATTGAATGATATTTTGAATAAGATAAAACACCATTCCTTTTATTCTGTAGAACAAAACGCTGATTAGGACTTACCTTCTATAGCAGCACTTTTTCAGTAATGAATATTTCTATTGTTCAACAAATAAAATCAGCTTAAATGGTATTTGTTATTCCTCCAAACTGTAATGTATTCCACTTACGTATTTCTACCGACAACAACAAATAAAGTTTCACACGTAAAAAATCAACCTGTCGCACTAAAAGAGCATCACGATAAACCAATTTCTATTGTAAATAATATGAAAACCGATTTTTTGTAATCAAAATCACTTAAAAAATGAAAGAGTATTCGTTGATTTAAAATTTGAAAGAACGTTCGGGCACGTCAATCTGGCGATACTATATAGCAGGAATGAGCAACACGCGGCCTACATGTTTATGCGGCCTGCCAATGATTTCTAAAACTGTTTATTATATCGACTTTCTTCTAACTTTTTGACATCTCCGGTAATGTATATAATCCCTAGTGTTGAATTTTTTTATAGTTGGTTCATTGGCTCTCGTTCATTGAACTACTTCTCTTTCCAATGTACCTACAAACTACCTATATAACCTCGTTTTCAGATATCAAATGTATTACTTAGCTTTATACTTGATAATGAGGAAAACCCGAAACCGGTGGTAAAAATAAAATAACTAGTGGAAATTAGACAAAAGTGTTTTCATTCATTTCATTGAAGTGTCGTCAGTTAAATCAATAATGAATTTATTTCCACCATTAATATGGAAGTGTCCAATCTCCATATTGTCTATTTCAACTAAAATTTCTTTTTTAATACTTTTCTGCTTCGGTAAAATTATCTTCTTATCAAATGTTGGAAAATTATTTTCACGCTTGATGCTTTGTTTCAATTTTCCCCAAATCAACTCGATGGGATTGATAACACAAAAATAGGGGGGAAGTCTCAGTATGGTATGTCCATACTTTTCAGCAATACTCTCAAAGGCATACACTTTTTCAAATGTTTTTGTCTGTTAAACTTCAAGTAGTTGGTAATCAAAAATGACCACGATTAGAAAGCTACGTAAGTGTAGCTACGTCATCAATTCCGGCTGATATTTTTTATCATAAATAAAAATATCAGCCCTGCTGTATAGTATGATTTATTTCTAGGGATTTACCTTTTCTTTCTATAGTATAAGTATACCAAAAAATATTTTTCAAAATGAATTATTTTCAAATTGAAGGGGTTATATTTTTTAGGAGTGATTAATTTTTGGGAAAAAGTTTTTGGCTTTCTATTACTCCATCTTGATACAAAAAAAATGTGGGAATCTTCCAAAGAAAGGAAGGAAGCAATCATTTTTAAAAAAATAACTCGTAAACATAGATGTGTAGATCATTCAAAGAAGTAACTTTCAGACACAAAATAGAAGAAAAATCCCTTCTGAAACAGCTACTTTCATATAAACATTGAATTACACGAAAGAAAAAATTCTTTCGAAACAAATACTTTTATATGAACACTGAATAATACAA
>WOGR01000982.1:0-21781 GCA_015342045.1 Leptinotarsa lineolata
AAATATCCTCCTCGGCTCAGATATATCATATATATGAAGGAAATGAAGGGATTTTTTTATTTCGAATTCATGCATACACGCTCTTTAGTTAACAGGCAATCGCATATGAAACGTTTCAGTGCATGTGCGCATACAAATATTCAGGAATCTAGCTTTTCATTCCAATAAACATAGGTATTATAGGAATGTAAGCTTTCACGGCTGACATCACTGAAGATGACTGCCGCAGTTGCAGTTGAAACGTTTGGAGATTGTAACCAAAGAACACTACGGCAAAACCCGAAAACCAACCAAGACAAACAGGTATATACCATGTTACTGTAATGGTAGATAGTGCCTTCTATAGTTCCATAAAAAAGCATATTCAATTTTTTTGTTTAACTTTATTGTGAGTCATTAGTACAGCCATAGCCCCGAACTACCATTATATTTTACGTGTTTTTTTTTTAATTTAAATTTTTTGGGCGTCCTCGTAACTTTTTTATGTATTTAACCTATGCATTACCGGTGGGTCGGAGGAAGTTAAAGTCGAAAAAAATACCTGTTGTAAATATTCTTTATCAGGTGAAACAGCTTGTTCCCATCTAACTTGGCCATCGTCGAACTGCTGGAAAATAACTTTAGTATCTTTCAAAAAGTTTTTGCCTAGAGCGAATAGCTCCAATCCTCCGCTAGCCGGGCAAGAAGTAAGGGATTTTTTGCAGATTTCGGGAATTCCTGGAGGTTGTGCTGAAAAATATTTTAACATGATTCATTACCAAAGATTACAGTATAAAATATTAACATAGTAAACAAAAATAGATATATAGGTAATCATTATCAATACATAGGCCAGCAAAATATAAATTTTCATTCAACATAAACATTCCTTAAGTAAATAAAAATTTGACTTTCTAGCTTCTGTCTGGTAGTCATGTCAGATTTACTATTTTAGAAACTCACTTTTGGCAAAATTGGGAAATGACTACTACTTTTTACATTTTATTGCTGCAGACTTTCATTTGCTTACTAATTCCACTTTCTTCCATACAAAATCATCAAGTTACTCAAAATTGTATCTTTTCCAGCACAAAACATTTTGTTTTGAACACAATAATACAATTGTTTCTGATACTAAATGTCTTATTTTGCAAGGTATATTTTCATTGGTTCAATCGGCAGTACCACAAAATTAAAAAAGGGATATAAAATTTATCAGACTATCAAGTATATAGCATTGATAAACAATATTATCCTTACAATGTGACAATGGCGGTCGTATTTGACACAAGTGTTTTTGTTTCTATGTTTTGTAACCTTGTACAAATGTTCCTTACTTAATGTACCATTTTGATTCGGATAGTGGTGTTATGTCTCTGATCCATGTGAGGATGAGACAGATACCACACAGTTTGGAATAACTCCGTTTGAATTTTGGCATATGAATGACCTTTAGTTGTAATTTGTTTCTTCCACAGTTCGTGATAACTGGGCTTAATTTTATTTCGAATGTAGGACATTCAGAGACGCCTCAAGCACAGTAATTACTTTCGTAAAGCAATCTGCCAGTTCATTGCCCTGAATGTTGAATGACCTGGAACCCATGCCAATTGAATAATGGTACCGTGCTGTGCAGATGCATATAATGCTTGCTTGATTTTCATGGTAATGAAATAAAGAGCTGAGTTGCTACTGATTATGAGAATCTGAGAAAATTATCTTTCTGATAGCTCGTATTCTAAGCAGACCACGATCCCTTGGTAAGATAGTGTAGCCTAGATGTGTTGCTGTTAGAAAGGCTACTCTCCCATTACAGGGAAATGAATGGTCCCTAATAAATTGTTTTTTATTTGTCAATGTACAATTTTGTATCAAGTACTTCTGTCATTGTCACATGCTACATTTATTACTATCAGTGATCAAATGTGAGTATAGTGAAATACATTGCCTGATACTTATAGTAAGGCGCCCCTTTCGAACTAGCAAGTATGCATACATTCTTAAGTACTTAATATTCCATTCATCACCAAAATGACGTTGGTTTGGATTTTGGTCTAGAAGGAACACTTTCTTTCTTTGTTGTTAGTGAAGTGTTTCATATGAAAGATAATTGAATTGACAAGTTCTATTTATTTGCAGAAAAAACAAACACTAACGTTCTGCAAAGCACAGTGAAATTTTCAGAATCTGGTAACATTATTTTTTATTTTTTGTAATATTGCCATCGGATAATAACAAAAATAACAGTGAATCACGATATCATTGAGCACATGTAGGGTTTTGGAATCATGTTTTTCATTCTGTTGATACATTTGAATGGGAACTATATAATAATAATTTCACAGAAATACTTTAAATGTTACAAGACATTTAAAATATAAAAGTGGAATAGTGTCACAATAAAGATATGCCCCTTATGGTTTCTTATTTATTAGAAATTTCTTTACATGTTTTTTAAATTTGGTGAAACTGTTTTGGCATTTGATTTCGTTTGTTAATTTATCAAAAAATGTAATTGCCGCATGAGACGTATGTTTTTTTGTCATACTAATCTGTGTGTTGGATAAATTATATTATTAAGGCAGATAGAATATTCATGACTCTCACTTCCCACTTTGAACTTTTATTTATTTTCAAGAAGGTAAAAAATACATTCATAAATATATAAATTCAATTTTGAATATTTGTTCATATCACTTTCCCAAAATATTATCCCAAGTCTGAGGTTTCAAAATTAGTGAAATAAATTATTCTATAAACTACTTTATCAAGTTTTTTTCGATGCCAATGAAGGTATGCAAATGAAGGTGCTCATGAATATAGATTGCTGAAATTTTTGTCGAGTTTTCTATTTTTATTTTATTTCCCAGTATATTTACCGATGATGGGTTTTCAATTTTTAATTTTTGTGTTCAGAAAAAAAGAATGTTTGTTTTTTCTATATTCAATATTGAATTATTTTTCATGGACCAATTTTGTACATCATTCATCAACTCATTTGATTTAATTATCAAATCTGGAAAATGTTTGTCTGATATTAACAAATTCGTATCGTCAGCATAATTTGTTATCTGATAAGAATCTTTATTTTTGTCCTTCAAAATTTTAAAATATTCATAAGTGTTTCAACTTTTGGGACCAGAATCTCAAATTTCAACTTTAAATTCGACAAAAATAAGCGAGTTCAATTGAGAATTTTTCAAAAAGTAAGTCGGGAAAAACGAAATTTCACATATTTTTTCTAATTTCAGAAGAATTTGTTAATTTGAAAACGAAATCAAGTTAATTTTTCCTTATGAAATACTTACAGCATTTCTGCAAAAGTTACTGACTTTTATTCAACAATATTGATTTTTTATCTAAGACAATTTCAACATTACTCTACTAATACTATTTTCAACTCTTGAACAACTCATTATGAATAATAATTCTTTCGTGTAATTATACTTACTGCATACTATTGGTTGTGAACACACTTGAAGTGTCTCTTGACTACCATCATCGAGAGTAATAGTGGTCCTGAAAATCATTCGACATCGGGTGGATTTTTTCTTGCTTCGATTGCCTAATTGGTCAGGAAATCTGTGTTCGACGTCGACATTCCTTTCCTTCAATATACCCACGCAATCGCAGGTGGCACTCATTTCTTTTGAAGGATCAAGCTGGAGTTCTATGACACAGGTACCGTCAATTTTCTTTTCCACGCATGGTGTAGAATTTTTCCCGCTGACTTTACATGCTTGATAAAACATATGTGGGGAAACTTTTCCGACGTCTGTTCCAATGAAAACCTGAAATGGGAAAATAAATCATGGTGTGAGTTTTTAAATTTTGATTTGAAAATTTCAAAATTCTATGTAACATACGAAAATTGTACTGTACGGAAAATGTGTGATTTTGAAAATCCACATACTGTTATATCTTCGTCTGAAATAAATATAAATTTTGCTGTGATTCATTAGTTTTTAAGATCCATATATTGACAACTTTTAAGGAAGGCTTCCTTATGTGAAATCATGTTGAAGAAATTGTTTACTTTACTTCCTGTAAGATAAATCAGAAATTATGTAAATGAGGCTATTTTCACATAATTTTATTCTCAAGAATGTTTCTGTATAGAATAAGAGATGAATAAAAATACTAAGTCTTACTGAAATGAGATAGTCAAGTAGACAAGTGTGGAATCCATCACTATTTGAATTGAGTAATCGAAGAGCAGAATTTTCTCTCAGATGAGCACTCGGATTTTTTGTGCAACAGTTTTAGGAAAAAAAATACATAATGCCATGATATTTTACAATAATCCATAACATTCTGTATATTTTCCTCTCCTTTGAAATTATCAAGTTATTTTCAGTTGAATGTTAGAGATTCGGATTCCGTTGTCTAAAATCTTAACATATTTGAAACCTAAGAAGAGAAAACTGGATAAACTACACAAATAAATCAAAACATTTTACCCAATTTCTAATGTTTTCCAAATTTTTATGGTTAAGAAAAAGTAGTTCTCACTCCTAGATATCCATTAATTTGTTACTAACTCGGACTTGTACAAATCCAAAGTATATTCAAGATCAAGGATAATCATTAAACTACTTTCTGTTTTTCTGAAACAGTATATAAATCAAATGCGCTAAATAACTGAATTTTCTCAAAGGAATGGAAAAACAATTTTTTCATATTGAAAGAATGAATAATTCATTTATGTTTTATGTTATTCTGTTATAGGAATAAATAATAGGGGATTGTGGTTCTGTTATATCTTCAATTATACAAGAAATTGAAGTCGAGCCAGTTCAGGAATATACTACATTATGTAAGACTGCGATTTTCCTAAAACAGATTATGAAGTAGGCTTCTGTGCCATGTGCCACTTGGACCATAGCAGAAAAATTGATAATCAGCATGAACACATACATTTGTCATAAGATGCATGTAATTAATTATTTTCTATGCAGCTCACTAATCCATATATTTGAAATATTTTTGTATACTATTTATTAAATATTTATACTAGCTGACTGGACGAAATTCGTTCCGCCTAACAGTCCTGCATGATATTTCAAGTGATTAGTCGAGATACCGATTGCAGTGCCATCTGCCGGGCTGATATTTGTGAATCTAAACCATCCAGGGCGCCACCCAAATGCATGCAAAAAAATTCATTCACATCGGTCCAGCCGTTTAGGAGGAGTTCAGTGACACGCACGAACAGAAGATATATACAGTGTGTGCAAACCAAATGGAATAAATTCATTATTTCAGTTACTGTACATATTTTTTAAAAACTCCGAAACTCGTCAAATTTAAATTATAATTTGACATACTTCAACGGAAAAAGCTACCCCCCGTCGAATGACAGATACAACCCCAAATTTTTTAAATGGGAAATATAATAGGCTCAAAAATGTTATCGCTTTCAAGTTTATTGCAACAATTAAGATAAAATTAATCAAAATCATGTGGTTACCGAAATTCGATAAAATACACTCAAAAAACTAAAATGTAATGCAAAACGTGATGAAATGTAAAATACGGAAAAGAACTATGGATGTTAACGAAGTAGATGTTCAAAATGTTCACCGCGAACGTCTTGGCAACATCCTAATCTCAAATAAAACTCTCTTAACATTATTTAACATATCAGGCGTGACCGACCTAATCGCAAGAGTTATTTGTTCTTTTAAGTCATTCAAATCTGAAGGATTAGTTTTGTACACATTGCTCTTCACATATCTTCAAAAAAAGAAATCTAATGATGAAAGATCAGGTAATCGCGCTGGCCATTCAATCGATCCTCGCCTCCCTATCCACCGATTGGGAAATGTATCGAGGTATTGCCTGACATCAACTTGGTAATGTAGTGGTGCTCCATCCTGCTGAAACCATATAGTATTCACTGGAACTTGAGGGTTTCCTGGATCAGGATGTAAATCTGCTAAACTTGGAATGACATCATTTTGAAGTAGTGCCAAAAAAATGATCGCCATTCAAGTTGCCCTCAATGAAAAAGAGACTAATGATATGGTTTCCTACAATCCCTGCCAAAACATTGATATTTTGAAGGTATTGCGTTTGTTCTTCTCTCATCCAGTGAGGATTTTCCGTTGAGCAGTAGCGCCAATTTTGCCGATTAGCATGACCGCTAAGAGAAAAAGTACACACATCAGAAAAAATTAGGTTTTTCAATTGAATGATATTGTTATCTATCACATCCATCATTTGCTCACAAAAATAAGTTCTATCAAAATGTCTTCCATGAGCTCCTAAGTGGGTATCATTTTAATATGTTTACTATCGATGTATGGCTAACATTGAATGTAGTGAATTCATTCAAACTGAGGAACAGAATGTCTACGTTGTTTAGTTTATCAGATGCTTTACACAGAGTGGTCAAGGTAAGTAAGAATAGTGTAACGAATTTAATACGTTGAGATGAAATGTTCGATCTGGAAACCATGAAGGTAATCTAAGAGATATCAACATGCTTGAATCAAACAAATTGTGAATTAACTTGTAAATAGATATGACACCATTAACTTTTCGGAAACAATCTGTACCAAGTTCATAGAGAAGATCGTTATCTTTTTTTAAAGGACAAAACACCCAAAAGTTGCCCTTTCCACACAAGTATGAACTTTTCCTATACAATTTTTTATATTTTTCAAATTGTTGAAGGTAAAAATACGCAAAAAAGTCGATAAAAAACCTTCATTGTTTACCTTTTGAACAACTCATTATCGGTAGACACACCGTCAAAAATTGTCAGGAGGTTTTTCATACACATCATAGCTGAAGCACAGCTATCACACTTATTCAATGAAATTATATCA
The DNA here is from genome assembly GCA_015342045.1 of Leptinotarsa lineolata. NCBI lineage: Eukaryota > Metazoa > Arthropoda > Insecta > Coleoptera > Chrysomelidae > Leptinotarsa > Leptinotarsa lineolata. Next base: position 6,813 of record WOGR01000982.1, read on the forward strand.
GTCTGGCATTCAACATCAACTTTCTTATTGAGATTAGATTCTGTAACGTTTGTAATTGTTGTGGTAATGTAGTCCTTTTCAGCCTGTAATAAATTGAGATATGGAGGAAATGGTAAGTATAAGTTCTAAGTTGAGTTCTACTCAATTTCTTCATGAACTTTCTTACCATTTTTCTCAGGAGTGTACTGACTACACTCCACAAACTCTTGAAGCAACAACCAAGTGTAATTTGCTGCGGCCTACGAAGAAAAGGGTTTTTCTTCAACACTCTATCATTTACACACTCTTCCAGTCTGTTAAGAATCAGTCTTGAACCTACATATAATCTGGAAATGTGCGAGCTTATGAAATTATATTGAGGAAGAAATTTTTTTTCTACTCTACCTATCTATTGTTAGTTCCAGAAACAGCTTTACATTATCGTCTTGTAATATTCTGTTGGCCTCTATGAAATCTTTGACGAAACTATAGTTTTTCGTTGGAAAGAGCCATGAGCGAATTTCAGCTTCTCCTCCAATATTTTCAATAGTTTCGTTCAAGCTGCAAATATCTTGTTTTAGTGACAGTATCAATACTTCATTGACATGTTCCATTTACATGACATTTGCATGGCATACTTTGACGTTATCATTGATGAAATAATGAATAAAACTGACAGCGATAAAACAGCAAAATCTACATCCAAGTATAATTATTCTTGAATCATGCATCATTCTCAATTTTAATTACTGTCACTCATCTTATCAAATTGAATCAATAGAATCAAATATGACGCGAGATAAGTAGATAGATGTTTATTGTCTTAATGAGGAAATTGTATAAACGGGGGATTTAGCTAACTAACAGTTCGGATTTAGAAAAGGGCATCAAACAGTAGACGCCGTAAACACTGTGGTTGATATTACCAGTGAGGCAATAATTCAACGAAATCTCTGCGTAGTCATAACGCTGGATGTAAAGAATGCTTTTAACAGTCCAACATGGCAATTCATATTGGAAGCCCTTAGAAACAGAGCATTGGAGGAAAACCTGATTTCTATGATAGCCTCATATCTATCAGAGAGAGAAATTTTACTGGAAGCCATCGATGACACAAAAACGGCCAGTATAAATAGCGGTGTCCCACAGGGGTCAGTCCTAGGACCTACGTTGTGGAACATTCTACATGATGAGCTTTCTTCAATTGAATTACCCGATGGAGTTCATTTGGTAGTGTTTGCAGACGACGTTGCAGTAGTAGTGGCAGCCAGAAACGAGAGTTTCCTGATGAAAGTAGCAAATAGAGCAATACTACCAGTATCGAAGTGGATGAAAAGTAGGCGTCTGAAATTAGCCCCAGAAAAAACCGAAGTCGTGCTCCTGACAAAGCGTAGAAAAATAGGGGTAATCAATTTTGATGTCGAAGGGACACAGATTGGACTGAGCAAGGCGGTAAAGTACCTCGGAGTATGGCTCGACACTAAGCTGACCTTTGCAGAGCATATAAAACAAAGTGTACTCAAGGCGGAGAAAATAACTACAGCGCTAGCAGACCTGATGCCCAATATCGGAGGTTCCAGAGCTTCGAAGAGACGAATCATGTCAAATGTAGGTCATTCACAGATTCTGTATGGTGCACCATCCTGGTATATCGCAATGAAAAATAAGAAACTCGTCCAGAAATTAACAGCGGTGCAGAGAAAAATGAACATTCGAACGTGCAGTTCATATAGAACGATACCCGCTGAGGCAGCATGCAATATAGCGGGGGTTTCACCAATAGAAATTCAAGTGATGGAGAAAATGGAACGCTACAGTGGTCTGGGAAGAAATGCAGCCAGGGAAAACCTCATGCGACTCATTTTCAACGTAGAGAGCTGGGTTAACCGACCCTTTGGAGAAGTAAATCACTACCTCATTCAAGTACTTTCTGGACACGGTTGCTTCGGTAAATATCTGTACGATAGAAGGAGATCGGAGTTTGCATCCTGCACTCAATGTCAGGCAGACAATGATGCGGAGCACACGCTTTTTGCATGCCCAAGATGGACAGAAATGCGTACGGAATACCACCGAGAAACGGGAAAAATATTTAACCCCGAACATATGATGGAAGATCTCAAAGCAGTGAGAAAATTATCGAGACAAAGGAGAGTGACAGTGAAAATTGAAGTATCTAGCTATTATATTTGTTTTGTTTTCTGTCCGATCTTTGGATATATCACGGGTCAAGTGCTGAAGTAATGCGAAAGAGGTTTCCGGTACTTGGCACCGAGTAATAGGGGGAGGGCTTTTAGTCGGTAAGAATCCGGCATAGCGTTTATGAAGATTTCCCCTTCTCCTTTGAAAAATAAAAAAAATAGATAGGCATTCACCCAATTACAGGAAATGTACAAAGATGTTGATAAAAATATATGCAAAACAGTAGGTATAATTAGTGAAAAAATTGCTACAGCTGAAAGACAATAAGTAGAAATAGAAGATATCACAAGAAGGGAAAAAGTAAAAGGGATCACAGCTGAAAGGTTCTAGTGAGAATGTATTTTAATATAAAACTTTGAGAACTATCATTAATATCGCACATATAACATATTGAATTACAATTGTTACAAAGTATTGACACTGGTGCTTTGAAACTGTTATTTGTTCTGACAAGATTACAGTAGAATGTCGTTTGATCTCTGGAATTCAGGTGTGTAGTGCGGAAGTTGATCATTTGTAAAAGAGGAACACACAAGATCTTATTAATTAAAATTGGTGTTTTGAAAATGTAGTTCTCTCTTCGGAAGCCAGATAGATACTTAATTAAAATTTATGTTCTGAAAATGTTGTTCTCCAGTAAATATTCTTTCAAATCAATGTGAGATATTAAAAAATTGCATTAATTGTTAGTGTTGTTATTTTCATTGGTAAAATAATGCATATCAATAGTTAATATGATATATACTTAGGAATATGATTGACATTGATTAATATTTTTAGACAAGTACTGTATATAAAAGAAAGTAGTTTTTTGCATACATAATATTGAAGTGAATCCTTTCATTTTCAGAATAATTCCCATTTAACGATTGTGTGAATTTTTGTATTTTGGAAAACATGAGAATACACTTTGTCATTTCAGAAAAATATATACTTTTTGAACTATCACATCTTGTTCAATTCATACTACAAGGTAACTGTGTTATTAATTTCATAGTAATTGCAATCAACTTAATTTTTCTATTACCAGTTTCAGTTTAACATTCTGTATCCATGAATAATTTTTAGATATCGCAAATTTTCTATTTAGGAATGAAATTAATTCTTTACAATAAATATCTGGAAATTTGATACACTATTGAACTTTTGCTATTTTCTGACAATTTCCGATTTGTTTCATGTCTTCCGCAATCTTTACGAGTTTTATGTTAATGTTTGTGTACTTACTTTGTGTAATATTAGAAAACGCAGAAGTTCCTTCTCGAAGTAATTCATTTCAAATAATTTCTAAATAAACTGATGCATCCAGTGTACCCTTATTCTCCGGAACACATTGCTAAATTCCACTTATGTAAGCAGGTATTTCTTCTGCATGCGCAATAATTGTTATCTAGATCACGGTCAAGAGTTATTACTGAATATAACACGAACTTCTCTTACACGGTGAACTTCGCTAAAGATAGTCAACCTCTTAATTCATTCTTAGAGAATGAAAAATAATTTTTGATACATTCATTAATAATTTCCATTTTTTCACACAGGGAACGTTAATTCAATTGTGCAACATATTCTAGTGCGTGATTTCTAGAGGGATTTAATTGTTTTTTTTTTCTGAACCTCTTGGGCGTGTTGATATTTCATGTCACTAGTCAACAGATGCTACTGAATTTCTACGAAATATAAAACATCATCGTTTTTCCGCTGGACCCTTTATATGCTTTCATGAGACAAAAAATAATGAAAAACTATTTTATGTTCAATGTATTGTATAGAAAGACTATGGAGAAAAGTATTGAGAAAAAACTTAGAAAAATTAAAAATAAAAGTTCCTTTGGGAGACAGTATACAAAGTTCCTTCGTTCAATGTTCCTTTGTATACTGTATATAAATCGCAAACAGTAGTTAACAAAGGGGTGTTCATTACTTTTAGCAATGGAATTGTTTTCTTTGTTTAACTTTCCTGCATTACGTTTGGTATTTGACTTAAGACATATATCTGAATTTCAACTAGACGAAACGAAACCTGAACTCAATTACATCAGAAGTTTCACCAAATTTGTATTGGAAAATATGAAGTTCTCTTCTTATTTTGATAGTTTCAAAATCCAGTTTAATTTTTACTGTACCCTTTCCTTGAAATACACCGTTTTCGTTCTCAAAATTTGTGAAAAATTCACAATATTCCTCTGTGTGCATTTCTGTCGAAAACGTACACTTATCATCAAGAGTTTCATAAAGAAGTGGTCAGAAACATCTGTTTCTTCTCTAGTTACAAAAAATCCCCCTTTCATTTCTGACGACCAAATGATAGGACACTTCTGTGATTATTCACCATATCATTCATTTGTGAACAAACAATTTGATGATCCACGTTCACCATGAATCTTACTTTTTTGCATGTTTATTATTGCCAACTGAATACAAGAAAGGATATGAGCAAAACAAACCACGAAGCAAATATATTATTTCTCTGAAAAAGTGCTAGTAGCACATTTTTGAAGATGAATACAGCAATCAATCTTCCGTTATATGTATTCGATGTCGAAAATAACAAAATAATTGTAAAGAACTAAGTACGTAAGATAACAATAATTCCATAAAATTACTTTAATTTTTAGAATATCTTCAAGACAAAAACTGCAAGTTCTGTGTCTCTACTACTCTAAGAATTAATTTTCTTTCTCCGACGCAGAATTACTTTCTGATATTCAAAAATATATTGCAACGTAAAACAAATAAGGGACTGGCCTCAGCGGTATAACTCGTTTGCTCGACAGGACTTTGATCACCATCTAAGTATTTTTCATATTTTTTCAAGTTGATAAATGTTATTTTTTATTTTTTTATAGTTCCCTCAATACCAAAATTGTTGTATTTAATGAATTGAACATCATTACAAATATAATAATGTATAATTGAGAATTTGAATCAACTTGAAATGATGTTTTTTTACAAATATCAGAGGATCTTCTTTCAACATACTTATAGGATCACTGCCTCAATAATAAACAGTGTCTTCGGAATGTTTTCGATCCGAAATGTGAAGAATAGGTACTGGACGTTCGTATCAATGAACTATGGCACATTCTAGGAATAATGTACTTAATTAAATGAAGTGATCTGATCTTAGAATGGTAAAAATATTGTGTTCATTCTCAATGCGAGATTTCGAGAATACATTCCCTTACACAGGGCGTTCCAACGAAAACTTGACCCCCCTGTAAGTCATAAACGAATGTGTAATTGGAAATTTCAAAGGATACGACAATTTTTATTTCTAGGGAGACTTATTCTGATATGAAAATCATACCCGAAACTTTACCCCCCTGCGGTGAAGCAGGGGGGTGAAGCAACCACCTTCTATTTTTCAATAGCATGGGGGTCGAGTGATACATCATTTGAAAGGTCTTTTTTTCCTCTATTACTTCTGTATTTTTTTTTCAAAATTGGTTCATCCGTTATTGATAAAATGAATGTTGAACGTTTTATTTAAGAAAAAAGAAAATTCAAATCGCTCACTATATTGAGGAAATCAACAAAATATAATATCAATGGCAACACAATCAACAGATAAATTGTTCAAAATGACTTCCATCTAGTTCCATGTAATAATACAGTATACTTTCGAAAGCGTTCCCTACATTATTGAAGATGTTCGGAGTCGGAAATGGGCATTCCCGAACAATTCTCTGTCGTAGGTCTTCTAGATTTGTAGAATTTATTTAATTAGTACTGAACGTTTTGAAATGGACAACACTGTTCGTTTTTTCTGCACTGGTAGTTTTTGTTGAATCTAGTTGTCGCAGAAGAAAGAGTAGATAGTTGGCCACTGTCACTTCTTTACGAATTATTATTCCGTTATCCTTGTTCACTGTGTTCCAACATGGTTTATTCTACTGAAAAAAAAATAGAAATTGTTGCAACCTATTATCGAAATAATGAATGTGCTAAAGCTGCTGCAATAATATATAATACGAATCATCAAGACCACAAAGTGAGCCATCAATACGTTAAACAGTTAATAGATAAGTTTCGAACTTCAGGTTCTGTTCACAACACAAAACATGAAGTATCCCGTCCTGTCAGAAATGACGGAGTTGACATTGCAGTTTTAGGACATTTACAAATGGATAATATGCAATCTATCAGACAAGTAGTCAGAGCGTCTGGTGAATCAGCTACAAGTGTTTTTCGGATTTTGAAAGCCTACAAATTCCATCCTTTGAAAATAAGGCTAGCTCAGGAATTAAACGAAAATGATCCAGCGAGAAATTGACCAATAAGCCAAACCTATTATACAATACATGTTTTTCAGACAAAAGTTCTTTCATGTTGAATGGTGAAATGAATAGCGTAATTGTCGTTACTGGAGCGATGTGAATTCTCATTTGGTGATGGAAACACATTCACAAACTCCACAAAAATTGAATGTCTGGGCCGGCATTCTTGGTAATCATATTGTTGGACCATTGTTCATTGATGGTAATCTCAATGGAAACACATAAATAAATCTATTACAACACTGTGTACATCCTATGATTACACAAATTTTAGAAAATGATGACAATTTATTAGAAAATAAAATAACATTCAACAGGATGGTGCACCCCCACTTTTTGATGTTCGGATGAGACAGTATCACTCGATCCCCTATGTTATTGAAAAAATAGGATGGTAGTTGCTGACGCAAGAGGGTGAAGTTTTGGGTATGATTTTCATATCAGAATCAGTCCCCCTAGAAATAAAAATTGTCGTATTCTTTGAAATTTTCGATTACACGTCCATTTCTTACTTACAGGGGGGGGTCAAGTTTTCGTTGGAACGCCCTGTATATCTAATAAAAGGGCTTCGCATTCAAGATAGCAAGTATGCATATATTCTCATTTACATATTACTCTATCCATATTCGTGGATTGAGTCTTCTGTCGATACCATAGAGTTGGTATTACCTATTGTACGAGTATTTATCAAAATATTGACTTTGGGATCTTGAGCTACTACGGTTTCATTTCATTTGCAATGAAATGAATAAAATTATAGCTACAGCAATAATTGCTTTGTGATAATGAAAAGAGGTTCCATCCAATATGTTGACTGCCAATAACTCTTAATGATATTTAATGAATTATTAGTGTGAGTTTTAATGTTTCCCGGACATCGTCACAATGACATTAGCTATAATTATGTAACATTAACGAATATCATTTAAGAAGTTTCTTTTGAATTTGAAGTTGATGACCATATTAGATTAATTTTCCACTCGGAAAAAATCCGGCAATGTGGCAAAATAACCTTGTACTTTAGTTTTGTTTATTTCTATATACCGATAATCGTGTAATCAATTAACTTGTACTTTAAAGTAAAAAATAATTGACGTTTCTTGGTGGACGTGTCACCAGCTGAGTAATTTATTATTTGTTCAATTCTGTGGCTATTTCTGTGGTTTGGTAAAATCAGGGAAGGTGAGAACATGCATTTTTTTGAAATGTGATATTACCGTTAAAGTGCTTCACTTATAATGTATTAATACAGGGCGGACGTATGAAGTACCAATTTACTGTTGGACGAAATAAAATATTAAGGTCGGACAAAATTCAAGTAAAAAAGTGACGTTTCAAGTACTTTTTGAAAAGAAAGACAATAGTGTTGTATCACTCGTCACCGAAAGGGCGCTAGAAACTAATTTTCAAAAAGAAAGGGAGATTATGTGATAACTAGGTATTTAAATTTTCTATCCAACAATTTTCAATTTTGGAGAAGCCGTACCAGTTTTAGCAGGTCATTTTGAAGGATAATGTTTGCTTCTCCACCGGTTTGGATAATTGTCATCTAGCCACTTACGAACCAGTCTGCCATCTGTCATTAAAAAGAAACCTAACATCAGTTGAAACTGCCTATGGTTTTGTCAATTATCCAAATCGATAGACAGGTAGACGTGGTGCTTTGGAAGAATCCACTGGATCACCTGATATGACGACTCTAGATGTTTTATAGGAACGCGTGACATCTGAAGTGTACGAAACAGAACCGCATCATTAATTTTGAACTTTTCAGATGTAAACTCGGTTTTGCTTCTTATTATTTATTCGAATAGAAAACAGTATTCTTGGTTGCACAGTTAGATAAGTGTCATATGGAGAACGAGCAATTGGGGTTGGGCTTGGGGTTGGACTTCTTTCATTTTTATTTCAAAAAGCAGAGAGGAAAAACATAATACTTTATTTTTTTCATTTACACTACATGTTATAAAACAAAGTCCCCCACTGCGTCTGTCTGTCTGATAAACTGAAAAATTATATCGTATGGATTTTCATACGGTTTTCACCAGTAGACGGGGTGATTCAAGAGGAAGGTTTATGTGCATAATTCATCAATGTGCTAATTGGCTGCAATATGACGATATTATTCATGCAAAGTCGGGGCGTAAGTGATACCTCTGTGTAACCGGGGAGCTTTCATCGAAAAACTTGCCTAACTCCTTTCAGATATAACAAAATGATTCACCACTAATCGTTCATCTTTCATTAAGTCTATAGAAAAAATCTGCGATGGCATATTTTTTTTCTGAGGATATCTCACTATATCCATTTCAGTTGTTGAAGAAATGGTCATATATAATGCGGTAGTTGGAAAGCTATTTATATGGATACGATAACTATCCTCATAAAATTAAATATGTCAGTCGACTTAAACATTTTTTTTACACTATACAATTCAAACTAATATATATGGCAGTCACATTGAAGGTTGAGGTCACATTTTTGTGTTGTCTTGAGGTACTAGTATCATATGAAAAAACCAAAGCTACGTTGTGAATATATAACTCACCGGGTAAAGTAGGTAGCAAGCAACGTGGTTTCAAAAATTGTAATCATCAGAATACTTTTTCTATTATAACTAACAATTATTATGGGTATGTTGAATCTGATATTAGGATCGGCAGTTCTTTTTATTCTAATTTCCAAGTCTGGTAAATCCAAGAGACAACTGTTTTGAACGTGATTCATGAATTTTTCATCAATCGATTTGATGTTTCAGAACTGAATTTTCCTGGTAAATTCGTGGGTTGATACCCCTTCGACAACTACTCCAGAAAGGAGAAATTTCAACTTAGCCCAGAAAAATTTATTATTTGCACTCTATTTGATTGTTTTTGCCATAATCAGGTTTGACTGTGTTTCCTGTTTGAAGCTTGATCGAAGTAGAATAAGATTTTGATATACAGTGACTTTCAAGCAGTTCGGTACTGAAAATCGAGTAGTCAGTAGTAAAAAACTTGAGGTCTTCAGGAGTATTAAAAAAATTCTAAACTTCCTGGATTCCCTTTCATTTTGTTCCATTAGAAATGAATTGTATTTTTTCGTTTTTCCTGAAAGGCTCAACTGCTACGCAATGATCAGTGCTCGACAGACTTCTTAACGCCAAACACTGAAAACCTGATTTGATGCTCCGACGAGGCAGGCGCATACTATGTGTACTACTACCAGGCCCTGAATTTCCTTGTAGAGAATAATTCATGCCAGGTTGATACATCATGGTACAATTTCCTGATTCTAGTTAGGACCTGATCGGTGGTCAGTCTGGAACTGAACCTGTCAACAATCTTCCGGAATATCCTTCACGGCAGCCATAATGGCATTCTGAAGAGATGCCAGTTGATTGGTTGATATTGCGATTGTCAGATGTTCAAGGTGTAAGATTCGCACCTTTATGGCTTCAACAAATTTCTTATGAGAGGGCATCTGTAATTTAGCTGTACCTGACATTAGATTCGGTCACGCATTTCTTTTTTGCCTCTCATTTATTCAATCATCATTGGAGCGTGAATATTTGCAGATTTTTTAAATGGGAGTTTATTTCCTCTCCTGATGTACATTTTTTGAAAGTTTGGAATATGAAAGTGTGCCTTATTACCTCACGAACAATTATGCCATAGACATTCACAACATACGAAAAAAAAGCCATTTTAGGGATTTCTGCGCACAGAAAGGAATTTTTCGAAAGATCTTTCTCATATAATATTTCGTCTATTATAAATACTATTTATTCATTGGTGATTGATTTTTTTGACCTTTCATTCAAATGCGTGTTCAAAAAACATCTATTTCACTTTCAGCTCAAAGCAAATCCACATAGAAACTACGAGTATATCTGAAATTGAAATTGAAAATCAATGATACGGCCTCAGATGGCCTGGAAAACTATGACTTAAAGTTGATTATGTCGAATCGGACATCAGGAATGACATATCTCCATCTTGTAGGTGTATGCATTGAATTTTCGAATAAAGGATTTTTAAAGTTTCCACCCCCTCAGACAGCCTGTAAAACTCTGATTTGAAGATTTTTTCTTGTCGATCCACACTATTTTCACCCCATCAAATAGCTTCAAAAACTAGGACGGTTGTATTTTTAAAATAATCCAGCCAATAAGCGTATCATATTGAAAGATGGTAGGTGTACAAAGTCGAAAAAATAATAACTCAATATTTTTCTTAGTATACTTTGTGGATGTCGATAGATTCACACCCTTATGCTCCTAACAGACTACATACGACTCACTTTGAGAAACCCTGACAAAAATGAACGAAAAATATCCATCAATCAAATAGTCCTCATCTCATCTTTCAAAATATTTGTTACAGAATATCAACTACCCCCTTCAAAATGACGGAGGGTCCGAGCGACCTCGAGCTGCGCAGAAGACAATTCAAAGGCCAAATGTCAACGGTACACACCCGAAGGCAACAGGCTGTATGCGTGAGGAGGGCTTACAAAAGATATGGAACTAAAAACAATCCCTGTGTTATTTTGGATGGTTTGAACATGACAGTACCGAAGGGATGTATGTAAGTGAAAAGCTAGTATTGTGGTTTAACGTAAACAGCTACTAGAAAAATAAATAACGGTGATTAAAAAAATTAAAATGTTAAGAAACACAAAATTAGTATAAATATAATTTTACTTTGGAGGTTGTCAAATTGTCAAAATGTAGGCAAACTTTTCTATAGCACTTTAGCATTGATTTGATTTAAATTTCCTATATTCAGTAGACATCGTGGAAAGCAAGCAAGTATATTAACTGAGTAAAGTCGATTATATGAAAATGAAAAAGTGATGTGATGTGATGAAACAATCAATAGGAAATGAAATATGGAAATCTTACTTTTAGATTAGAGGAACTCCTTAATAGCTGATACTTATGTAGTTCTACAAAGAGTTTTTCCTAGACTTCTACGGCCACATTTTGAGTCTATGAAGTAATTTGAATATATCGAACGTAAAAAGAGAAATACTCAATGAATTGATAGAATGTTGTTTCTATGGATATATTAGGTAAAAAAATAAAACCAATACTTATGGAACTACTCCATTATACAGATACTGAAGTTTCAGTTATTGAAGAGTGTTTCTTAAAAATGATATTTGTTCCAAGAACGGAATTATCACGCGGGTCGAAGTTGAATTATTAATAAGACCGTGTGCTCTTAGTTTACGCAATGGACCAAAGATGTCAGATTCTGAATTTGTCAAAAATTTCTTGAGTTCAATAAAATAGCTTGACATTATAATGAAGTCTCAACATCAATGATAATAATGAGGATAAATCTAGATTTTGTTTTCCTCATCCAGATCCACTTATTCACCTACTTATTGTACAGCTACCTGACGGCAAAAATAAATTGTTTTTATAAATTCAAGGCATTCAACATTTCTGAGAGCATAATGTCATATCAATAAAGCAAAAGTGTCTAGATAGTAGATCCGCAGGAAACTGAATCATTTTCATTCCATAATCGCAACGATATCCAAGCACTATTAGATCAATGATATCATTATTTCAAGAATGAGCCTGAGTATACACAATGCTGAACAAAAATTCTTTAGCAGGTACTTTAGATATTCAAAATCGATATCGTCTATCGACATGCTTTTGAGACAAAAGAGAAAGGTCTGACTTCATCAGAGAATTGACACCAAAGGATATATTAATCGTCATAATTTTAGGTAACTACAAGGCTGAAGGATGGATTGTATAAGAAATTCCATCAGGAATGATACAATCATCGGTGGATTGTTGAATTGAGTGAGTTTTACTTTCAGGAAAGATAGACATCTTTAATCCCCAATATACATGATTTTCTCGGCCAATAATTGAGATGACCGAGTGCCTACATAAAACAAGACATACATACAAGATATACATCGAAGGATTTATTTTGAACGACAAAATGAGGATGGAAAATGTAGATAAGGAATGAGGGATCTTGAAGATCTAAAATAAAAACTGTTCCAAGCGACAAGAAAAATCAAGGATTGTCTGCGAACACAAAAGCAAAAATCAAGGCAAGAGTGACCCATTTGTGACAGTGAGTTAGAGATTCATCAAGTCAAGTAGCTTGATATTTTAACAAACTACTTCAGTTGAAAATCAAGCTCGTGACAAATCACATACTTGACTTGATTTGAGATATTTATTACTTGACTTTGAATCAAGCTACTTGATATTACTTGATCTTGATCCGTACGCATCGCACGGCGTATATTCCTGCAAGCTCGCTCGCGCTTAGACAAAATAGGGGGATTCCCTGAGCTCCAAGCAGACTGAATCAATCGCGCAGTCTTGCTTATTATGCATACATACACGCCCTAGGTGAATGGTAGTTTTGTCCAAGTATTTGACTTGATACATCACAAAATTACATAAGTGTTTAAAACTGTGCCCTGCAAAAAAAAAGAGTAATTCATTGGAAATAATAGAATCAGAGATCAGCGAGTCAGAATATGTGTTAGAGGAAAATACTTCTCAATCCGAAGATCGTGAACTTGTGCAAGAGCCGGCACACTAAAAAACTAAGACTGAGATTGACAAGAAAAAAGTCACGGATTATTTCACCATTGAACAAGATCCGAAGAGTATTTTGTATTCTGGTATGTTTTATACCGATTTAATTTGTTTTTCCATTTTAAAATAGTTTACATTTTTGGTTCTTTTATACTAAAAGTTTCATATATAAAAGTGTTTTTCGCAACGTTCATTCTCATTATTTTCATCGTTTATAAAACTGGTGAAAATCAAGTAGCTTGATAGAAGTACTTGGTTTTTCAAGTACTTGATAAATAAACACTTAACTTGACTTGATATTGAAAACTACTACTTGACTCGAACTTGACCTGATTTCAAGTCAAGTCAAGCAGCTTGAATATCAAGTCAAGCAGTGAATTTCTAGTGGGTAGGTATATTAGAAACACGAGAGGATCGGGTAACAAAAGAGTAACACAAGGCATCCTGTCTGGGTATACTGAAAAGTCTGCATGAATAGAACACGCCTATAATAACGAAGAAATGTGGACAGCCAATTTCTAAAAAGTTGTACAGAGGAACTGTCACATTCCGTAAGCATGAAAACAATTTTATGAGAGCAAGAAATACAGACGATCAATGAAATCTAGCTACCTGTCCGTTTCTTAAGTGTCAATGACATCAAATACTTCGGTCATTAGCCTCGTGTTCTGAGTAGGCACTGTTAATAACTACCCGAGCTACCTAGGAAGCATCATGGCTATTCGTAGTCCATCATCCATGTAACGCTGCAGAATCATCCCAACTTTAACTAGATAAACTCTTGTAAAATATACTTGGTCTAGGTGAGGATCGTATTCACAACCTTTCGACCGTAAGTTGAGCGGATTAACACCGCACCGCGCCAATTCATCGCTACCTGTCATTCTTAAGACTGAAATTGTACGTTGTACCATCGGAAGACTCATTAGCAAGGCCCTGTTCAGAAATAAACATCGATCATAGGAATGTAAATATAATCTCAGGGAGTGGATGAATCGGTCGTAGCACAGCACAGCCGGTAACTTTGGTCATTGTTCATTCCGTTAACCAGCTGACAAATGGCAAGCCTCAGAAGTCGAAACTTGTGCGAGCAATGGATTAACAAGGCCTTACCTTTCAACGTGCGATTACCCAACACAGTGGCCCGGCGGGGAATCGAACCCCGGTCTTCCGGATGTACTAATCTCTACACTACCGCGACCACATCCGTGATGAGACAAATGACAACACCGCACGTCCGTGAAGGAAGGGGTCCTCTACTGTTGAATGAAGAGCTAGCACATTGCGTGTATTTTTCAGTTCATTTGATTGTTTTGAAGTCAGATTCGTGAAGAAAAGAACAGAAACTGATGTGCTGCCTGGATCGTTTCCGATAGCCAACTATGCTAAGAAATAAATAGTATAACTGAAACTTCTGGTATAGAATAAATCCAAAGCTAGCACTATTTCTAATCACCAAAAATATAATACTCTTCTTGACGCGCGTTTCACCAAACAAGTTGGCATCTTCAGAAGGTGACAAAAATCTTTTTATTGTCATGCCAATGAAAATAAAATCTTCTCATTGACATGAAACGCACTCGAATATTTTGGTTTTCAACACAGATCTTCAGTTCTCAAATCTGCAATTAAGTACAGATTTTTTCACTTCTGGAGATGAAATCAAACGTGTAGATCAGTGGTCGCCAACCTCTTCAATGTGTTGAGCTACTTTGTTAATTTTGGAATAAACAGCGAGCGACCCACACGGAAGCCACGTAACTCAACGCAAATGAAATAATCCACAGTTAATTTATCATTATATGTATTTATTTACTATTATTACATAATGCATAGTTACTAATAATAAACTAATAACAAAATAACTAATATTACTAGTACGTACTTGTTCATAGCTACATTCCTACCTATCAAACGAAGGTGTTTGAAAAAAAAAACAAAAA